>JARFJB010002140.1:235000-250000 GCA_036346205.1 Vesta saturnalis
CGTAAATCACTCCATTTAGTTGACCTAAAACACCACAAGGTTCTATCAGTATTGCGAACAGAGGAGTTAGAGACAGTAGAAGTTATTTCTGTTAGACAATAGTCACATAGACCTATAGGGGAAAGAACTGAAGTTTTATAAGCAAGTGGAGTATCAGGGATTCTTGTGGGTTCAGAAATCGTTTGTGTGAAATCACATGAAACAGTTGAGATATCGTCAGATGGAACTGATAATCAACTTTCAAACTAAGGTAATCGAAGAGGTCTTGAAAGTTACTATCATTAAGGGACCTATAAATTCAACAGTAGAATTTTGTAAATTTAGGACCAGAATGTTTAAACCGAACCACGTCGTATTTTTATTCTTCAAAAATGAAATCCTCTAGTATGCGATGTTGTCCTTGAAATACGCACATACGCCTCATTTGTATCGAAAGCTAGCATGAAGATTGTATTGGGGAAATTGCAAGTCGGATGAATCGGAGATTTTAGAAGAGGCTTGTGTTTCAGGCAGAAACAAAATGTCAGAGTGTAATTGTTCAAGATGTTGGTAAACAGCGTTAAGATTAAACCTGATACCACGGATGTTGCAATAGTGGATCAGAAAGTGGATACTTACGATGACGGAAGTCGCTTGAGGTCTGCCCTGTCGTACATCTGAATGGGGAATTCCACGTCTGCATTTATTACCTAGAAAAAAGCCACCTTTTTTTTAATTTTTAATTTTGAACTTTCAATTCGATAGGAAGACAGTGAGGGCGAGAAGGAAGAATCAGAATAAGAATAACTTAAGGATAAATAAAAAGGTGAGCGACAGCCCTTACCGAGCTCAGAAAATCTGGAACTGAATATTAAGGATCCCATGGTAAGGGTGGTGGTACCTTCCCGGCTGGCATGGATTACACATGCTTCCCACCTTTATTTAGTTCTTTATTTAGTTTTTTAGTGCAGACCAATATAAACCTTCAAATCTAACTTTACAAAATCTATTGAAATATAAGTCGGATGAGTTGTATGGATGGACGGCGCATTACATATTTGTCTCTCAGTTGAATTCTGATTCAAAAATAGCATATGTTTAAAATTTAATATGAGCGGCTGCCTTACATTTTTCAAACCATAAATGAGTGGAAAACAGAAATTAAGAAAATCATTCAGGAGTTTAAAGATCCGTGCAGAACAAATTGGATTGCGCCCGTTTAGTACGACAAGTAAAAATGTGTGCTGCGCATTGACAATGTAAATGAGCACAAAGAGTATCCAGAGGAAACGTGGCCCGAGATGGTATCAAACAATGTAATTCAGTCGACATTGTAATACCAATAATATAAAAAAAGAAATGAAACGATTCTTCTACGCTCAAAGGACTCAGTAGTCAAGGACGGGTTATTTATAAGCGTAATCGTTTTTCTTAGAATACGGTCACCAAGCCAAACGCGAGAATTATATTTTAGATGAATCTACTTAACAGGTTTAGCAACTGACAGATGATGGTCAACCCATAATAAATTTTAAGATAGTCATTCTAACATAGTAATACGGTGAGAAAGCTTAAGATTTGAACTATTCATACATGAAAAGAACGACATCTTGTAGAGCACACAAATCTACACTCGAGTTTTGTTAGTATTATGTTTAACTGGAGTGAATGTCTCCGTTGACTGAAATGATTATTTCAGATTTAATATCTTGATTTGAAATAGAAGGTTGATTTGTATTATGTGTATTGTGTATGTGTATTATGTGTCTGAAATGAACTAATAAAAATTTCTGTTGCCTGCAAAGCAATTGATCGGGTTTGTTGTTGAAGAAATGAGATCGTTTGTATATAGCAGAAAAAGTGTAGAAGTTTCACTGATCCCTGTGGTACACCCGCGTTAATGCCAATTTCTTTTAAAAAGCAGCCGTCAACTACGACAGGTAGTCGATGTGTTTTATCAAGAAAACTAGGAACCCCATGAGCGTATCAGTTAACCTAGGAAGTGAGTTTGGCAAGTGAACGCTTACGCCAAATCTGCTAAAATATTTTGAAATAACGTGTGGTTGAAAAAGTGCGCCGTTTTTTAATGTCTCGCCATTTTGTTGTTAGTTACTTAGCAAAACTGTTTTTTACAAGGGTGACAGCTGCTAACAGACCGATTTCAGTCTGTGTGTCATTATGGAACGCTTTTCAACTGAGTAACGTGTGATAAATGTGAAACGTTTTATCAAAACGGAGAAAGTTTTTCGGCAAGTATTGGATGACTTAGTACGATTCTCGGGTGTACTGAAGTATAGACTGAATCACCAGTGCAACATTAAACATTTTAGGCGGCCTCGTTACGACCGGTCTGATAATCGATTCTAGGAGCTTGGATAGAAAATTGGTTGGTTTTTTAAGCGTTGGGTTGTTAATTGGAGTTGATTATTCGAATACTAATTAAATGCATTAAAGACAGTTAGCGACTTATGCTATAACATACTTTATAAATTTAAAATGAGCTTCCCATATTTTGTATTAAGGACTACGTTATTTATTCACCGAGTAGGCATTTATGTTGTATTCTGTGATCATGCAAGAACTTATATCGGTCAGTGACATTTATTACAGATTGTTGAGAATTGACTTTGGTAAGTGTAATGTTCTTAAAGTATTTCTTCAACAACTTTACGTCTTACGGCGACGCATGACATTCTCCAGTGAGTGAGCTTGACAACCTGCCTATTTTATCAAGCACTACGTGACGCTTAGTGCGTAACAATGCATTTATCCAAACGGGCCCTTTTCCAAAAATTTACAGACATCATTTTAGCTGTTTTACTTCTTTGTGTAGTAACTGTTTAAGGTATCGAATAACGTATTTTTAGTGTAAACTTTTTTAACTACAGGGATTTATAACCAGTTTCCCATGAAAGTCACTTTTAACCTTAGCCAATCCAATTATACGCCAAGATGTCACTTCATTTACTTCTAACTGCAAAAGTGTGAGACAGTAAATTGGCCCATTAACAGAGAACTTGGATGATAAAGGATGTTCATTGGCTAGTTTTGGGTGTTTAGTATTTGTGGTTTACACGTTTGTTTTTTTTGCCTGTACTAATTACTTTGCCTTGTATATGCTTGTTCGCTGGTAGACGTTTGGATGTTTTAGTTGTTTTGGTATATTTTCTGGATTGCATTGCAAACTGGGCGTTAAAAACTAATTGTACCACAAGATTTTATCACAGTTGCAAACTATGATAGCTTCTAAATATACCAAAAAAAGTCGCCAGTAGCTTAATTTACATCCAAAAGCGGTATTTCAAACTGAATGTTAACCCTATACCACTATACTGATGTTTGTGCCTAAATTATACCACTAAACGGCGCTACACAACTTCTAATTGTAAGCAGTGCGATGCCTTCTAATTATACCGCAAGAAGGCGCTACATATTGTTACGGTCGAAAATGTCAGTAGAACATAAGTAACATAAATGATAGGGTGCGATAGCTCAGTGGTTAGTGGTAGTATATTAATCATGGACCGATTAATTTAATGGCGAATACTATTATGATAGCTTATCATACGTAAGACATAAATAGGTTCTTGTCGTACATTCGGTAATCGGACACCCAGGATGTTCTAAAATATCTAAATAGGACGAAATACCAATTACGAAGGTTCAGCTAGTCTAAACATACAAAAACTCGCTTGCCTTATCGTATTTACAGGTGAATCCGTGAATTCACCAGGTACGTTTCTTCCTAAACATTCTTAGCGAATAAGTAGCAAAACGAGCATGCAAATAGAATTAACGTCTATAAAGGATTTCAACATCTGATTCGTTGATCGATCTAACTTAACTTCAATTTACGTTTACGTTATACTTTAAAATTTACTAACCAAATGAAATTACATCAATTCAGCTCAAAACATAAATTAAAGAATCCTTATTAAAGGATTTTTCTAAATTATTTCAAAATTACGTAACATGAAAGTTATTAAAACAGTCATTGAACGTTGTCACTGAAAAATTGTGTACACCAACAATCACCGCAAACCAATAAATTACCCCAACAACTTGAGGTAAACAGATTATAGACTATAAATAAAATACTATCAGCTCATTGATATTCTTCTATTATCAAAATTAAGCATAACAATCGGAAAGTTAGGAAAGAAACATCAACTACTTCGTAAAATCTACTGTTAAATTCGGAATAATTTATAGTAGCTTAATTTTAATTATACCAGAAATGAGTATTGAAACCGTCGAACATTTAGATTCGATAAACTTTAAGATGCGTAATTTTCTATAGTGTACAGGATAAAATGAACAATGACCAAAATGCTTAACTAATCTACAAATGAATGTGCTTTAAAAACTTGTTTAATCTGAAGATTGCTACACCAAAACTTAAACAAAATGCATATTCATCCGTTCAACAAATACAATAAAGACAAACGCACACTTTATTGGAATTAACAACAAAAAGAAATAAATATACGGAAGTAATTTACCTTGAACCTGAGTAGCCCTCACACCAATTTGGTCACTTTTCCCCCTTTCTTTGTGCTGCACAGATTATAGATTTCTGAGGATGACCTTCAAACAGACAAGCGATATGTTGAAGCCGGTCCTGTTTTTTACAAGGCGTTAACTACCCTCAGAATAACTTTTCAATGGTGTGTAACACCTCCGTAGTGGATTATGAAAGTTATTTACATCGGAACACAAACTTTGACTTCTGTCTGAATTGGTTACTATACTGCACCTGAACTTTTATATTTGCACTTTGTCCTTTGTCCTCTAACTATTTATGTACAAATTTCTTGAATGAAAGTTGTAGTTACCCAAAAACAGAAATTAGCGATTCTATTTACAGCGATTTCCTATTTTATCTTGCTAGCTGTTAATCTCAAGATACGTAATTAGTTTATCGAATGGGTGTTCTTTATCACCGCACTTCCGCAATTTTAACCAAAGATGAGGGGCGACACTATGTGCTAACAGGAAACCACTATTTTTAAGGATACTTAACGATAATTCAATCAATAGGAAAACGATTACTTTAACGATATTAATTTTACCGGGTGTGTGAATCTACCTTAAGGGTTGATAGGAAACTTCCCAATTTACGAAAGCTTCATTACAACAACAACGGTACAGAAATCGATTACCACCTCCACCGCTAAACGCACTTCTTAATCCTCTGGCAGCTGTAACTAGATTAACGTGTACATCTTTCAGTTTTCGCCATCGTTCCTTACATCCCAAATTACCCAATGATACAACCTAATTACTTAAAATTTTAACACGCGGTAAAAACTAAGCATAATTTTTATTTCAACTAACAATAATTACTAATACTAATTAGGAATAACCATTATTTAACTAATCTAAACTCATATACCTTATTTACAAAGTCACCGCCTAGGAATGAAATGTAATTTTACGAAATGACTTCATTAACAATCAAACAAACTGAAATAAATCTATACACCGTTCAAAGAATAAAGTAATAAACCCAGATTATCGTACACAGAGTATAAATGAACTAAATTGGTACTATCCAAAATTTGAATGAATCTAACCAAAACTTTGGATAACCTGTACCCTTCTATTCACCGAGACCGTTACCAGATTTATCCTAACGCTTAAAAATACAAAGGATTTTGTGGTAGATTTTAACCACAGGTGACTTCTAACACTAAAAGATTAGCCAATTGACCTTTCATCCAAATAATCAGAAGCGTGACGAAACCCTTGATGTGAGAAATGGAATCTAGTGCTAGAAATTGATTCCTTGCATAGTTCCGGCTAGGGGTGTATGATTATAAGTTTGTACAATTGATAATTGAGTACTGAAAGTAATCGATTTTTTTGTTAATCGATATTCAAATGACCGATGAGTGGTATAATCCATTAATCAAACAATTGTACACTCATTCTTTATCTTATCCCTTCTTGTTTTACCGCATGCGCTTCTCAGGATTTTCATGCTCACCGCATTTATTCTTACGTGATTTTTTTGACATACCCATGTCTCACTTCCATACAGTACCATCTGCAGTAAACATTCTACCGAGATAAGCCAACTCGTCCATTTGTTCCGCAATGTCATCTTGCAGAGTAATTACTTTTCCTTCCACCATCCCCATAGAACCACAATCTTAGTTTTTTCACGTTTATCTTTAGGTTCATGCTCATAGACTGTATCAAACTTCCTCAGAATTTAGCTCATCCGCACTGCCACTTAATAAGACTGTGTCATCTGCATGCACCAGAACTCGACATTTACGTCACCAACCACTCTATCGTATGATTTTGCACTCTATCAATCGGTATTCTTCCAAATACTTTATCAAGCACACTGAGCAAACTTATTCCTCTGCAGTTCTTGCAATCACTCTTGTTCCGTTGCCCTTATACAGTGTCAGGGTATTTTGAACACCCTGTATACGTACTGCGTAATTTTGTTTGTAGTTTTATGCACTTAGTTAGATTCCGTATACATATATATTTTTTTTCGTTGTCAAATTGAGTTTTCTTAGATAAATTTGTTTAACGTGTGTATCGACCTTTAGGAAAGGTGTGTGTATGGTGAGCTTTAGATTCTTTGTTTGTGAATTTTTTTTTTTGTAATTTAGTTTGTTTTTCCTTATTATTTCCCGTTTATAGAAGTTTGATTAACGCTTATTTGTAAATAGTTGTATTAAGTGTAAATAACGTTCATTTCGTTTGATTTCCGTAAAATATAATAGAATGTTTCGTAATTTAAATAAATAGTGTAGATTTATCTGCGTATGATGTCATGTTGGCGACATAGAGACGCTTAAGTATAGTTGTTCAGTGTAATAGTGAATATACTGGTTTTGAATCATAGAGATTGCATGTGGGCCTTATTGTTCGTACTTTAAGGGAAACATAGAGATGCTGTACACGTTACTTTTGCTGATGTTTGAGGTTTTGGAAATTACCGAGTCCTTACGGACGAAAACGAATTTTTGTGTTTGGGGGTACTAAATCTTCCCCTTCCGTTTTTTTAATTGGTGGAATTAAAGTAGATGAGATTTTTTATGAGTAGTGGGATTCAAAAATCAAAGATGGATTTTTGGTAATAATTTGGATGATTCTGAAATTGATCGCGCTCTCGTGTACTAGTACGGTGCCGCTTGTTACGCTTTAAGGGGTGGTTTAGAACGTTGATATTTTGGACCTTGTGGTGTTTAACGAACGTACTTTTTTTGTGTAGTAAGGGTAGTTTAGCTACTTCTGAAGAAGACCTGTAAAGGGATTTTATTAAAATTGTTCACTCACCAAAGGATTATACCTAGTGCCGATTTCGATCTTACGTAAAGTTACCTAGAGGACATCGTCGTGTTGTATTAGTGCTTCAGTGACCTCTTTGGTTTTTCTCGCTTTTGCGGATTTATTTAAAGTCAACGTTCTTGAGTGCCGCTTATTTACCGTACAAAGCGTATTTAAAGATAAAGAAACTTTCGTAATATATTAAAAGTTATAGTTATTTAAAACAAATTATTAACATTTTGGATTATTAGTGGAAATAAAACCAGTTAAAAGATTTAAGTTAACAAGCAATTTTGAACGCTCAAATTATTATTATTTTAAAAGAAGTTTTGAATTTATGCAGTAACATTTTAACGCGATTCAATCAAGGGATCGTTTGTGTATCATAGAACAATAGTCAACAATTTCATTCATCATTTGCCAGACCAGGAAGAGTTCATTCCCGTAACAGCAGTAACCGATCACCTGGTTCGTTTTCATTGTTGTAACACAGAGAGGTGTAATCTAGACCTTAAGGTAACATAATATTGTTTTTTTATTGAATATTTCAAGATTTTTGTGTGTTTTGAATTATTTTTTATTGTGTTGACGAAGGTTTGAAAGCGGTGTCGTAATTTTTTTGGTAAATTAAGTTGTTTTAAATTTATTTAGTGTAACTAATCGTAGTTTTGACGCTCCGCCTTCACACTTTGTTATTTATTTTAGTATTAAAGGGCAATTGACCCTATTGTAGTGTGGGTATATTATCCACGAATTATATAAATATAGGTTAATCATTTAGACTGGCGTAAAAGCAGTATTCTGATCAGACATCCTGTCGCCTTTTAAGCATTTGTATTTTTTTGTTTATACGCATTATCGTATGTTTACATTTTTATATTTATCCTTTTTATTATTTTATTATAGCTTTGTTAGGTTTTATAAATGTGTTTTAATTCTATGGAAACCCTTTTGTGTTACATAAAAGTTCTTTTGCAAATTGCAAGTTACCGGTAATTAGTTTTAACGTAACAAAGTTAGTTTTTGTTTTATTGAGTAATAGCGTTATTAATATTTAGTGTTTTATTTGATTTTTAGTTGAGTATTAATTCAGTTTAGAGTTCATTCTATAGCTTATTTTTTTGTTTTGTTTTGATTATTATTTAATGCCTTATTATTACACGGAGGTGTATTAACGTAACGTTATTGAGTGTTTATCACGCTTTATTTGACAAGCGTGTAGTGCTTTTGAAGCCCTATTTCAGGTGGTTTGCTGAGTTGCTGTCCAGCACACCTGGAATTGATTGCGGATAGGTAAGCGTATGTTTTTTGTATGTTTAGACACGCTATGTACTCGTAATTTTGGCACGACAACCCTTATTTTGACTACTAAACATTCTGGCGCCCTTAACCGAATTGATTTTGTCTTCATCCCTATTTTGACTTACGTACGATTTACTATTCTGGTTGTGCAAAATTTTTCAACATCTGACCTACACCCATACGCTGGAAAAAAGGCCAATTTTATCTGTAATCCCGTTCTACCACCCATTTATACCGTTACAGCAGTGGTACTATGATCGCACCTTCCAATCTCGTAATTTTGCCACACTTAAGGTATACATTAAATAATTCACACAATTTTCGTACAAGCTTTGCACCCCCACACTTTAACATTTCACCAGTGATTTCTTCTTCGCCTGCTCCTTTACAGTGTTTCAACCTTCCTACCGTTTTCTCTACCTCAGTTATCCCAATACCCTCCTCAGTTTCATTCACCACTCTTTCTACATTCTCCTTCAGTCTTACTTTCCTCACTATTGTACCGAAATATTATTGCCAGCATTTCCTCACTTCACAATTGTCCAATACTATTTCGTTGCTCATATTCATCACTCCTGCAGCGTTCTGTTTTGGGCTACGTTTTGTATTTTTGACCCATTTCCAGAAGAGCTTCTTGTTTCCCTCAAAAGCATTGTACATTTTCTCTCCTTCCACAGCCATCACTTGCTCTTTACTTATTCTCACTGCCTCCTTCGACTCCTTGTTTCTTAATCTGTACACCTCATACAATCACTTTTTCTCAGTCTCAATTTTTGCGGCAATCATTGCCATATACGCATCTTTTTCTTACATACCGTCATACCGATTCATTCCACCAAGTACATTTTGGGTCTACTACAGTCGCTCTTCCACACCGCACAATTGACACAGCTTTGCAAGCTTATCCATGCAACGTCAGTATCTTTTATTTGTTTGTTTCACACTGTTTCTTTCACATTCAACTCTTTACTCGCAGCATCCGCGTATTTCATTCTCGCACCATTATCTACTAGTTTGTCGACCCTAATTCTGGACATTCGCACTATGTTTTCTTTCTTTTTCCAGACCAACTTTTGCCCTAAACACACTCTCGATACAACCAAAGAGTGGCCCGATCTACACTTCGATCCGTGCAGTACTTTTTTGTCTCTCACCATGTTTTTAAGTCGTTCATCATACACTATCAAGTCAATCATACTTTAGATTCACCTCTTTGTCACGCATACATATGCACATGTTTATGTTTAAAACACGTATTAGATACAAACAAGCTTCTCTCCACACAGATGTTCACCAGGCGTTCACCATTCTCATTGACTCTTTGGTCTCCAAACTTTTCTAGAACGCGTTCAGTATGTTCTCTCTGTACACCCACCCATCCGTTCATATCTCCCAACATCATCACTCTTTCTTTTGGCTTACATACGTTCAACATGTTCTCTACATCATTCCAGAAGTTCTCGCGCTCTTGGTCTCTTACTTCATTCACCGGTACATAGCATGCGATAAGAAACTGCACTTTCATTCTGCACTTTCATTACACAGGGAAATACCAATTCTTACTGTTTAACACATCTGCTCGCTCTTTAACTTACGTTTACTCCAACTCCTTTTGCACCATGCACTTCAGTCTCAACTCCTGACCATATTGCTAGGCTGCCATCCTCCATTTCCACAACATCCTTTCCTTTGCGCTTTGTGTCCTATAAACACAGAATATCAAGTTGCCTTTCTACATTACATTTGAAATTGCAAATTCACTCCAAGTACGGACTCGCCATTCATTCCTTACACCGTCGTCAGCAGGGGTCCTGTCTATTTCGATCTTGACCGCCCCTTCTGGTCAGGTCGATCCGAGACAGTTATATTGTTCTCTTGAGTAATACGCAGACCAGTAACTAGCCAAATTGTGCCCCGGACGATGTAGCATTAAACTGTATAGGTTCATAAAGAAGATCGAAAGTAGAGGTTGAAAAAGTGATCCAAAAACCAGATGCCAGCAGTTGGAAGCAGAGCTTTAAAAGAAGGGGATCAAAAATCTATCGCAAGAAAGACCCATTCGTAGGTCATTACAATGCAATTAATAGGAAAAAAACAGGATTATTAATTAACGAAATTGGTATGTGTGAATCCTTGCGATATTGCAGGCTCACGTTCCTTTAAAATAAGTAATTTGATTGTAATTTCATTATATTTACATTCATCAGTTCTACATACATAAAGACAAAATTTACATCGATTGGGGCTTGAACCTTGATGGCGCAGTTGCGTAGCGCGGTACTGAAAGTACAGGTCGTAGGTTCAAATCCTACTAGAGGTAAACTTTTATTTATGTATTTAATAAAATTAATAATAATTTTTAATTTAAATATATAAATGTTCACTACACTTCCGCAATAACGTACCAGAACGACTCTGTAACTCAAGTTAAAGATAATTAAGGAAGATAAATAAATAAAAAGAAAAATTTGTGAATGTCAAGATTAAAGAACAAATGATTATCTAAAAAATATGAAAACAAATTATGTTCAATAGCCCAAAAATTATTAAGCAAATAAAAATATGAAAGTCTGTTTTAAGAGACATTTATAATAGTCAAGGTCTATAATAGTTGGTAACATTTATTTGTCTGGAACAACATTAAGATGATGCCAACAATTTGAAATTTTGCATAAAAATATAAGCAAAATATTATTTTCTCCTTGCCGCCATTCATTAAAAAAAATATCTTAATAAAAATTATTTGAAGTATCCATATTTCACCAAAACAAAACAAATTTTAATCTTTTTAATAATAATGAAAACGTTAAAAAATACATACATTTTGTCTAGTATACGATTATTCAACAGGATTGTAGATTTGGCACTCGTACAAGAATTCAGTCATCGCACTTCGAGTTATTACTAATAAAGCACGCGACCTGTTTGTTTTGCTACAATTTTGTCTCGTCTAAACTAAAAGAGGAATGTTTATTACACAAACTTCATATATTTCATATTTATTATTAAAGAGATTTAAAGTCCTTTCTTTAATATAAATTATAATAGTCTGAATAAATAAATGCAATGGCATTGGAGTGATTGTACATTAAACGATTCTGCACTTACAATAAAACTGAAAAAGCTACTTTGAGAAAATCATTTTTCAGACAATGTTGTAAGTAACCAACTTAGCAAGCGTTTCTATTTGCGAATATATTTCTAGATTGTTCTTGAAAGGCAGCAACCTAAACCTAGGCAGTTCTTAAAATTGATCATAAACTTGGTTGAATTTGTAACTGACAGGCATATTGCGACCAAAGATTTTAACAAAAATTCATGTTTAACCCGAGCAGATGACAGAGAACTTCAAACGCCGAAATCAACTTTCTATACTGATTTAAAGCAATTCAAATAATCAACGACAGTGCAGAGTTCTAAATATGCTGATTATTTTAGAAGGTCCGAATTTTGTCGAAAAACTAATTGATGATTCAAATTTAAACAAAATGTCTTCTCTTAAATGTCGTATGCTTTACCAGATTAAACTAAATAATTTCTCATAATAATCCAGAGACTGTATCATGAAAGTATGTACCCACACGAAGTGGAACTCTTTAAACATGCCACTATGATCGCTTCCTTGTTTCGAAGATGTACGTACCAGTGAAATTATGGTTTCTGAATTAAGTAGGTAGTGGTTCAATGAAAAATAAGGGTAGTATCTGTCATCTTGTAATTTAAAATATTTCATATAATAGTGACTAGTGTCACAAGTGAATTCCAGTAAAAGAGGTAAAGATTAGTGAGGAGGATATGAAAGTGTACACCTCGTGATACCTACATAAACTGTGCGGAAAGAAAAACGTTTACTTTGGACGTGTGGAAATTATTCAATGATTTTGTTGCTTGATAACAAATTAATCGCCAAATTCAAACACTGCTTCTGTTATACCTGTCTCATTTAGATTACGTTCAGTTAAGCTTCTATGAATCTTAGTGACTCTATACCTTTATCTCCTTTTGAAAAAAAATTATGACACCGACAAAGAAAAATTTACGTTTTACTAAAACATTTTGAAAATTATCTTGCTATCAAGAATATCACAAATTATTCATCGAACCAGATAAACATATAAAAAACTTTAAATATAAAGAACAGCTAAAAAGCTTTTCCAAACCAGAACGTCTCTCAGTACTATTTCCTTTCATGTTATCAGTGATGAATATGTCTCTACTTTACAACATACGCTAATCGCGTGAGATTTTTACGCACAATGCCAATACGTATAAAAAGTATCAATTGTTGAAGTTTCCTTACGCGTGCAATTCATTAGTGGTATGCGCGATAACTGGATTATGAACCAATTACTTAAACCAAATGTCACCAAATAACCTATTGGATCAGAAACTTGCCGTACCAAGAACTAACGAAAAATGTTCATACCTTTTCAGAAATATATGGGGTGGCAAAGCACACTACCTTCCAATCCACAAAATGAATAAAGAAAACGAAATAATGCATTTCTTAGGATTATTATGCACCATCCATTGTAATACTAAAAACAACAACAATAATTTATGTCAGATGAACGTTTAAGATTTCATGTCAGACAGATGTTAATAACGTTAATTTCCAAAACCGCTCGCTTCTATAAAAAATATGGATAATACATTTAAGCATTTCCAATCCAATTTAATGAATTCTGAAGGCGAAACCTAAATTCCACCTTAGGACATTTTGCCGATATATGTATGTCGGTGTCCTCGTATATTTGAAATATGCAGCTGTTTCAGAAATATTTGGTTGAAACTGCCTCTAATACGCCCCCCCCCTTTCCGCAAAAGGATTTCCCCTAAAAGCTAATTAGCTCCAGGATAAATGAAATCAAGCAAAGACACATAGACACACTGACACATGGACACTAAGACATACAGACACACAGACACTCAGACACACAGACACACAGACACACAGACACACAGACACACAGGCACACAGTCACGCAGACACGCAGACACGCAAACACGAAGACACGCAAACACGCAGACACGCAGACACGCAGACACGCAGACACGCAGACACGCAGACACGCAGGCACGCAGGCACGCAGGCACGCAGACACGCAGACACGCAGACACGCAGACACACAGACACACAGACACACAGACACACAGACACACAGACACACAGACACACAGACACACGGACACACGGACACACAGCACACAGCACACGGGCACATAGACACACAGACACACAGACACACAGGCAACAGGCACACAGACACCCAGGCACACAGGCACACAGACACACAAGCACACTGGCACACTGGCACACAGACACACAGACACACAGGCACACAGGTACACAGGTACACAGGCACACAGGCACACAGGTACACAGGCACACAGGCACACAGACACACAGACACACAGACACACAGACACACAGACACACAGACACACAGACACACAGACACACAGACACACAGACACAGACACACAGACACACAGACACACTGACACACTGACACACAGACACACAGACACACAGACACACAGACACACAGAACACAGACACAGACACACAGACACACAGACACACAGACACACAGACACACAGACACACAGAGACACAGACACACAGACACACAGACACACAGACACACAGACACACAGACACACAGACACACAGACACACAGACACACAGACACACAGACACACAGACACACAGACACACAGACACACAGACACACAGACACACAGACACACAGACACACAGACACACAGACACACGACACACAGACACACAGACACACAGACACACAGACACACAGACACAGAGACACACAGACACACAGAGACACACAGACACACAGACACACAGACACACAGACAAACAGAAGTCGATTTATTGCCCTCTATACCTATACATGTGTATATAGGTTAAAAGGTAAAAATAAAACTGAAAAGCTTCCTTGAACCATTGAACGACTACATTGCTTCTATCAAGTTCACCATGGAGTTGCAGTAGGATATCCAACTACCGTTCCAAAACGTACTAGTGACAAGTTCAGGATTCAAATTTATAGGAAACCTATTTACACAAGTGTACCTTATAACTTAACCTAGCTATAGCTATAATCACCATTAAAGGATAAAGATTGACGTCCCAACATGCTTTTACGACAGAGAAAAAGTAATATGTTCTTATCAATAGGGAGGAAAAGTATTCAGGATACTCGGAATTTACAACTATTCTAATGGCAAAACCAACAACTAATCGATGTGACAGATAGTGAAACTGAAAGTAATTTCTTGCGTTTCTGACGGAATCCTAAGAACAGAAACCAATTAGAAAAGTAATAACGATCAGCAAACCAGGCAACGTAAATGTACCAACCAAGAACAACGTATGCAATATATAGGGGAGCGTGTAGACA
>JARFJB010002140.1:255000-332500 GCA_036346205.1 Vesta saturnalis
CCAGAAAACATAATAAAGATAAATAGTTTGAATTAATCTCAAGTTGAGCAATAATCCGCTGGAAAAAGTTTACTCGTCTTTCAAAGTCATCAGTGCGTAAATTCCTGGTGTAATTCAATATGATAAAGAGAGTACTTATATTTTCTAGTTGTCCGATTGACAGTTGATTGTGACGTTTCACATGATATTGCTCTCTGACGACTACTGGCATGCGGGTTTTCTTCAATATGAAGCAAAATTTCAAGTTATTTTGGTTGGTTACGGAGATTTCTATTCACGTTTTACGTAATCTACACTGCCGGTCAAATCTAATCTCTCCATCAAATTTTCAAGAGTGACTCGAGTGGATTGGCGTCTAGCAGGATTCTTCATCCTGTATAACCCTTTGAGCAAGAAAAAAAATTTGTTGTTCTAGCGCATAAACCATATTAATCAATTCACCTTTAGAGTAATTTATTATTTTACGATTTAACACACAATCTTAGATGGCTACCAAAATGCAACAACAGTTGTTTTTGTTGTATGGGAATTTGTTTTCACGGCGAATAATCACAAAAAACCATTGAAACATTGCATAATACAGAAAAATCAATATAACTCAAAAGCAGTGATAGATAAGTATAGGACTTATGAAGAATTGTGTGGTTTTTGATTCTCTTTAACACAGCTTAAAAATATACAGGGCGTTCTATTTGAAAAAGTGATGTTTTTGAATTTCAAGTTGCTCCGGTTTGAACGTATATTTTGAATACCCTGTAGCATTTATCTCTAATATTTCTTCTTCAGAACATAGGCTTAAGCTTGGTCTTTCCTTAGTCCAAGTATAGAAGTCTTCCTAACAAAACCCAAGATGGTATATAATAATAAAGCTATACCTGTAAATGCGATTTTTTGGATAAAATTCGAATTATTCCAAAAACCGCAAATTTTACATACACGCAACCTATATAAATGATGTTTTACAATAAATTGCACGTAGAATCTAAAAATCGAATGATATACAGGGTGTTTGATTAAAAATATAGTCAAGAATAATTTTAAAATACCTACACTTACTGGCCATATAATACGATAAATACATTTAATTCGCAAAGGTTATCCGTAAAGCACCAGTTTACTTTACTCTATCGTTGTCATCTCGTACATAGAAGCGATAGCTATAAAAGATTCTTTTTATAAAAAAAAGTGTAGGCTGAGGCTGGACATTCTGTTAGCCCTCTAACATTTTTCCACAATACCTACTACAAAAACCAGTAGGTTGATGTTGTTGCAAATTAACGCATAATTCATTGTTTACTACTGTTTCCGATGTCAAAAATGGTCAAAATTTAGAAGAGATGAGCGATCTTTTGGCCTCCAAACAATTTTTCAAAATATCTCGAAACCAAAAAACACAATTGGTGTGTATTAAAGAACAATTGATATACAACGAAACAGCGTACGCCATTCTATGAAAAGTTCAAATTCCTGCCATTTTTCAAAATATCACCGGAATCAAAAAGGCACAAATGGTGTATACTAAAGCACAATTGAAATACCACAAAATGGTATATCGCATTTTAGGAACAGTTCAAATTTTGAAAGGACTAAACATCCTCCTCGATTTTTCAAAATATCACCGAAACGAAAAAAGGCACAAATAGTGAGAACTAAAGCACAATTGAGGACAATTGAAACACAACAAAACGTTTTTTATTTCTTAGTTGATGAGGGGGCTAAGTGAACGTACCCTAGCTCGAATGCTATCGTGCTGGACCGGGAACGTGAAGTTTTACTGTTTATCGGGAGCTATAGAACTTGTAAAAGTATTACTAGAATATCTTTTAATGACGTCGCGCTAATTTCATAGACACGTTCAAACGCTGCTATTTTTCACAGAATTATTTTTTAGAACCAATGGGAATTGATAAGATCATGTTTCTCGCATACTTTATGTAAGCGATGCGTAGATCCATAAACCATACAGTACAAAATTTGTTGTTTTTAAATCTATGAAATTTAGAAAACATGAGTTAACATACGAAATTGTACATATGTAACAAATACGATTATTCTGCGGGATTTTAGGAATAAAATAGAAAAACCGTTAAATGTAACAAAATTAATTTTAACCATGAACGATTTATCTCATACAGATCTGAATGAAGATGTATCTTCTATACATCTATAAGAGTACACCTGAAAAATGTAAGCCCTGTACAATGGATATGTAATTGATTCGTATTATTTTATTCTTCGGCCATAGGCTAAATTGTATTTATATTAGAGAAAACGGCAGTGATGGAAACACATTAAAGCCTTTACAGTAATAGTAGTATAGTCAGTGATGCCTTACAAAAATGTATTTGCGAATCATTTCATAAATAGATGAAACTTGTAAAATGACACGTTTGTTTTTGACTCTGGATATAAGTTAAACTGCCTTTGTAAGAATGTTTGTGTAACAATGTGCTTGCTACACGGGAACTGCAGTGCTTTTTGTGGAGTCATCAGTATTTTCAAATTAACAATTTTCCCACGTATCGTAATTCATTTCTTAACACCATCAAACCCAGAAAATAATTTTAAACTATTAAGATATTAAAATGGTGTAAACAAATCTTGAAAACTGATACGCTTAACACGTACGCTCAAAACGTTCCCACGTGTGTTTATAAACATCACAGAACAAACGCAAAATGAGTAATTGGAACAAATTGACAAATGAAATCATGTATGAAAATATAAAATTTAATTTATTACAAAAGGAGCAAGTGCAAGGAATTAAAGTGTTTTTACAAAATTGTTGCAAAAAAATCAACGTCAATACTAATGCTTTAAAACATTTTAATATCGCAATTTAACCCCTAGCCTTTGGGGATTAATTTCAAGCACTTCACAACACTCTTAGAACGTCACAATTCGTACGTTATTAAATAATTTCAATATCAATTCGTGACAGTGGCGTTATCAGAAATTCAAATCGATAACGTCCAAATATAGTGCAATGTAGCATTAATTCGTGCCAGAATATCATTAAGATAATTGGGTAATATCATCGGTGATTTATGAATTACCTGGTCGCGCGCGGAGTCAGGTGAAGTAGCGGTCCCTTCTCTTTCTCCAGGTGAGCAGAAGGCGGGACTGGGCCGGCCCGATCACCACTAAGTCAAATGCCGCTCGGTGATCTGAACGCATCGTCAGTCCGTCAGTTAGAATTGCTGTCATAACATACCCTTACGTACGATTCACGTGGCGTACCTGAAAATCGTATTCGAGATTATAGTTAAAGGATATTATTGTACACGCATTTCAAGAAGGCGTTTCGAATGATCGTCCGTGAGTGTCATTAGGGTTTGTGGTGTGCTAACTGCGGATGTCTAAATGCGCGCATTTTCTTACTAATTAGTAGTCTTTGGTGTGTTGTGATTGCAGCACGACCAGATTAAGCAGCTTCGCAGGATAGTGGTTGTATAAAAGGACACGGGGCGCCGCTCCTCGAGTGACGGACGAGTAAGGGTAAGGATCGAGGATAACCGACCCGTACCGAGGGTAGCGTCGACGCCGCCCGCCCTCAGCGCCGGCCCCCACCACGAGAGCGCCGGACACCACAGACAGCATCTCGGCGCCGCTGAGCTCGCACGTCACCTGCAGCCAATCACAGCTAGACATGAAAAGTGAACATCATAACTGTCATAAGACAAATTCATAATATTTACCCCTCCGAGAAGCCTCGGGCATAATGTGTAGTTAGTTGACTGTGGTGGACAGTGAGTGGACTGTGCAGTGCGGCATGTCACGAAGGAAACAAGCTAGGCCCATCCGACTCCTTGAGGAGGAAGACGGCCCAACTTCAACACCGGCCATCGGTAAGTGGTGCAGTGGATTTAGACAAAAAATGCACCTCTAGACAAAACAACCACATACTTTTATTTACCAGAAACCATATCTTACAAAAAAAAAATTTTTTTGGCACTTTCACGTAAAAATAAAAATTTCATTTAATTTAAAATTAACATTCAATCGGTCAAAATTGATAAGTAAAATTCAATGTTAAAATTGGCTACAGAAAATGTAAACTTTGTACTAAAAGTTGATTCAACTTAGTTTACTTGGAAATTAGGAAATTCAATTGTGCTCCGGTCTCATGAACAATTCTTATTAAAAATTCGTGCAAACTAGTAGAAAATTGCATGTTATCTTTATAAAACTTGAAATAAAATTTTCTAATTTGGAATAAGTAAATAGTTAATGATATCTTATTTAATTTGTTTTCTGTTTTTTAATGTGAATAATTGGCGACGGAAAGATACTAATCGGTACGGTTGTAATCGTGTTTGTAGAAATAACATTAAAAATAGTGCATGTTTTCGTAGTACTATTTATTTCCGTGGTATTCACAAAATCCAAATAATTTAATCGAGTAATGGATCAAACAAACCGCATTTTCGAATATTGAAGCTACTTTACGGAAGTTAAAACGATTTTACGGAACATTTTATAATTATGCTTTCGCAGAAGTTACTTTAATTGCGTTTGTCATCGATGTAATTCCTTAGAGATACCAACCGTCACAAAGTTGCAAATAAAAAGCGTCAGGACATACAGCTTTGAATCCGTGAGAATGCACTCTCGACAGCTACCAGTGTAACGTACATCAAATCATAACTGCACATACCTTATGTATTTGCTGTTGAAAAACTGGATTTCTTGTTTAATTGATGATGAACGACCGGCTTATACAAAGGACCATAATTTGTTGTCAATTTCTGGATATATTGACGTTCATAATTGGTTTTTGTCGAAATGCGGTCGGTTTGATCTTTCTTGTCAACTGTTTTTATGAATCGGATATTTATCTAAGTATATACATTTTTGATTTTTTTTTTATTTATGCAAGGTATTGAAATTTTTTTCTTTTACTAATACAAAATGTAAAGCTTTCATTGCCTCAGGCCAGTACATAAAGAATCGATTTGTATAGAATGTGTAACATTGCGGTAGCTCCTATTCCGTTCACTTACACCTGATTATATTGATACTCTTGCAAATCATAAAGTGATGAAGTGTTAGCATGAAAGTATTAACAGACCGGACTGACAACGTTTATCTAATAAAAAATGACAGATTTACAACTCCAGCCATTAATGATACTATAATATAAGGAACAGGTTTGTCTTTTCGCCCACTTATTGTAAGTAAAGTCAGTTTTGTAACGTTTACTATACTTAAGATATGAAGCATTGCTTGTCTAAAACAATAGTCATTTTGTTCAATTTATCTCGATTAATTTCATTACTCAAAACACATTTTTGAAACCAACACAAAATCTCAATTTAGAAGGCAACCTTGCTCAATGAAAGAACAAGCAAAAATGTTGGGGCAATTAATTAACTTGAAGCTTAAATTATAATTTTGTCGTATTAATCAAATGGCCGCCATTTTGTAACCCTTTTGTATTATAATCTCATTAGAAAGCTGTCTGTTATAACCAGCCATGCATATACAAATAGCAGGGTTAAACACGGGTTAAAGGGGGTTAACGGGGCGGCCTGATCAAAGATTGTGCCCTTCGTAATACGGCTATCTGCGTTGGTCATACTATAACACTACACATGTAATAATAAGCTGAACGCAATTAAATGGCTCCCCTTTGAAATCAGATTTTAGGCCACCCCACCATTTCTGGTGTTTGCTCAGGATCGCTCTTCATAATCACAGGACATCGCGTTCATCCCTCATTCCGGCAGACTTGACAAGAATTTTATTACGATTCATTTATTCTACGATTTTAAATTGAATTCTGTGAATTTAATGTGCAGTGTTTTCCAACCGGGGTCGGGTTTCGATAATAAAATTTAATAAATTTTATTTTAAGAAAAAATGTTATTCCATAATTAAAATTGGTTTGTAATTTCATTACGATCATAAATTATTTTCATTTGGTGAACATTTCTAGATGTAGGTACTTGTTTGTTTTTATCTACCTACGTTTAGACACTATCTCTCTGGGGTTAAAGATCTTTTCGAATTTCTAATATAAAGACATAATATAAATCTTTGTCAATTGTCAGATTTTTATCAAAATTACATAACTACCTATATTTTAGCAAATGATAAGGTTAATTGTAATCTGTAGCTTCCTGTGTGTCAAAATTAGCCTATTATAATAATCGATTTGTTTTACTAAACAATTTTAATATAAAATTAGTATTTACACCAGCATTACGCTTTTTTTTTATGATAGTTTTGTTGCATAGATTATCGATTCGAAACGTTTCGTGCTAATTTAAATATTAACCTTACTTCCTTTTCTCGTTTAATACTAATTCTTTTTATCTTCAAGAAAGCTTTACATTTTCTGCTTTGCTTGTTATGTAATTTTTACTTAATATTTAACATAACAACGAAAAAAATTGTTTAAATTGCAGTTTTTTTTTTATATTTAGTGAAAGATTTACTGGTTAACTCCTAAATCATAAAATTAGTTACGCTTATATACCTGCAATCTTTCAAAAATGACAGATTTTGGCAAAATAATATTTATGTCTTTTGTCAAATTTCTTTATAGGCGTGTAATTTTTTCCAAGGAACTTGGACACGGCAGGTGGTTATTTTAAAATTTCTTCTTCTATACACATAAATTTTTGCCAATCACAATTAGAACTTCATCCATATACCTGTCTAAGCTACCGAAACTTTTACTACTTTTAAATTACACTATTAAATCTGAACTAACCATAACTAAAAATTATGTATGTCAATTAAAAACCGACTTCTGCGTGTATTCAACTCGCATTGTAAATCTCCTGTAAACCATTGTTGATAATTCAAAAGTAATTAGCAGTGCAATAATTTTATATTATGAAGGTTGCTTGTCTTATTAAACTTACTAATAGCAGCAAAACACATAAATTTTGTGAATGCGTGCTGCATAATCAGACCATTATATTGTACTTATAACCTTTAATCAAAAATATTAAATCAAAAATTTAATGTTTATAGCCTTATTGTGTTTCAAACAGTAAAGATACTAGATTCGCTATAATTAATTTCACTTAAATGTTTGGCACAAATAGCGGCAATGTTTGTAAATACGCCTACTTGAAGGCATATTTTAATGAAGGAATGCAATTTATTTATTTTTAAATACTCACTCTCGCACTTTTCTGCTATTAAAATGTCATTGTAATAATCTATCAGTTCATGTTAAAGAAGTTGCTGGATATCTTTTAATTATGCCCCGCTACATTAATGTAAAATAATAACCCTGCCGTGGGTAATTATCCCAATAACATTAATTTAAGGGTACTTTAAACAATAACTGATTAAACCTTGAATGTTAATTTGGTTTGCGTAATAAAAATATTTGCATAAATAAATTATAATAATTAATGAATTGTGTTGAAATATAGCATTTTTGTATTTACATTACAAGTGATTTTTTAGATATTGATTAATATACATTCATACCCCAAGGTTTAATCTCTAATTACTACTTATTCACAAAGTGAAAATTTAGATTTTCAATTGAAAATAAATGTGATTTAAAATGTTTCCGGTTTTATGTTAAAGGATAGCATAAAAAAAACCGCATATATGAATAAGTATTCTTAGCAAAACATTTGTCAGCAACGTGTCAGTGACAATTTAAAATTTAAAAATCTGCGCTATTTAAAAATTTCTTTAAAAAATGAACTTACGTCGGTTTTATAAAAAGGTCTCATTTTCTAGTATAATTAAATTAGAGTGTGTGGTATGGTTTACGCATCGTTGTAAATGAGCCCCATTAGAACGACGTAAATGTGATGTAGTGTAACGCGACAAATGTTAGTATTGTTTTAAATTTCAATTATCATTTTTCAGAATACCGTTCATCCTTATTTCATATAGTACACAGACTAAAATAGAAAAAGACGTAAAATGTCTGTGGTGAAAATATTTTCTAACTATTACAATACTGCCACGGTGTATCATCGCTGGCTAAAAATAATACTAGTTGTGTTGTCTATCGTTTCGGCAGATAAAACGAAAAACACTTTTATTTTTATACACTTTCTTTTATTTCCGTTAGGATTCCTGAAATTACTAAATTTTTAATTCTAAATATAAACATAATCCTCAAATTAAGAATTAAAGCATTCCTGACATAAATTATTAATTACTGAAATTTGTAACACCTACAACAAATAACCAAAATTAAAAGTACTAATCCAACAAGTAAATTATTCATCCAAAAGAATGAATCTTTACGATAGTGCCAGAAATGTTTTGGCATATTTGTTATGAAAAATTACTGTCTTGTAACAATTCTACACTATTTCATTCTTATAGTTTATAAACAACCACGTTTACTCTTATATTTATATAATTAATTAAATTTATACGGTCTGCATTAAATTTGACTCATTGTTGTGGAATTTATACAAGTGGGCTACTCAGAGATATTAAATATTATTTTAAAAATGTAATAAAATAATTATGGTATATATAGTTCTACCATGAAAATCAGGGATTGTCAGTAATGTATTTCAAAATAAAATAAAAAAGTAGGTATGCTAATAAATTTTTTATTAAAGAATATTCAAAACTGATATGTAGGTTAAAGATTTAATAGTGTGGTAATTATTAATTTGATGATTTTACAAGTAATAAAAAATTTTTAACTACAGAGTTTTGTACCCAAAATTTCTAAATTTGCACTATATGCAACTGGTTTTGGCACGTTAACAATTTTTCTTAGAAATTAGCAAATTATGGCTGGTTGCCATAAAATCTTTTATTATAAACTATTGTCATATTTTTTGAGTATTCAGAATTCTTGGCACGTTTGTACGTTTATAATTTAGATATTCGCTCTTATTGCTTCTATAGTTTCAGAGACATTTTTAGCTTTTTATAATAGTTAATCGTAGAGCTCAAAATAAAGAAAAAGTTAAGCAATGTTAGGTGAAAGGCCGATTATGTGTAATAAGCTTATCCGATTTTTTTTAATAATAATAATAGTGAATGAGACTGAAGGTAAGCAAGTTTTGTTAAAAAAAAAATTATCTATGCTATTATTATGTATAAAGGAATATTATTAATGTGTATTTTGAAAAAGAATCTTTATATAATTTTTCATTTGACAATATTAAAATTGCTGTAATAACTTTTCTTTATATTTATGTCATTACGTACTTTTATTTCCTTGGGAAAGATTATAATAACTAAAATTAATCAACGCCATAATAAAAAATTGTTAATAGATAAAAAAAACACGGTAAATTCATTAAATTATTACGAATTGACATCTTGCTTTGTTAATGTGTACCATGTAACTATATCGAATGCCTGTAATTTAAAAAAAATTAATTATTTAATATTAAATACATATTTTGACTTTGCACTTTAATTTAATGAGAACATTGAGGTGTGAATTGTACGTGTGATTAGATTCCATCAGATTTCTCATTGATATGAATATGCACCGTTTCAAGATTAATATTAAAGATATAACTTCTATTTACTTCTTTAAAATATACAGAATTAATGCCGTAATATTTATAACTAAACTTCTCGTATTTCATAAAAAGGTATTTTAATTAGGCATTAATGATAATTAGACGTTTTAAAAGTATTATTTTCTAAATGAAAATAAAAAAATTAAATTAATTATAATATAAAGTGCCGAAATATTATTTAGCTTATCTATAACAAACACCAGTAGTGACTTTTTATGGTATAATTATTCAACTTGCATGTCTAATATATTTTTAACTTTTTAATATAATTACACCCCGTCTTTATATAATATGAATAAATTAGCACTTATGTTTCGTCAGTGATGAATTATTAATTATAATAGTATTTTTCATATAAAGTCTTAATACAATTTTAATGTCATTATACAGTTAAATAAATATAATATAAAAAAAAAAAACTTAATTTAATGGATTTTGATTCCCACCAAAATTACTTACTTAGAAAGAATATATGTAATGGGTATATTTAATGTTGTAAGTATTAACCAAACGAACCAGTATTATGTAATTAGGTATATCACGTAATTCAACTAAATATATTTACGTATAGACGGGATTATGTTAATCTTGAAAATATGGTTGGTATCCCTATCTTAAGTTTGACAAATATTACTAATTACTATATCTTGTATTTTCTATTAAAATAATTGTTAAGTTAACTGTTGCTCTGTAGGTAAAAAAACAGTATCTTTTCAAGTATCCCAATTTTTTTTTATTTTATATTTAAATTTAAATAAATAATCAATCAATCCATGATGCAGTTGTAAACCTGTAAACAAGTATAATGTACTCATATTACGTCTAAAAAAAGCAAGTAAGTGTATAATAAATAATTTATAGTAAAAATGATATTTTTAAAATTTCAAATAAATTTAAATATCTCTCATACGAAAACCCCATAGATAACATCATCTTAATTACGGTAAGATAATATATGCATAACTTAATCACATACATTTGCGATTGTAATATAAATCATACCGTATGGTAAGTGACAGTTTGCTGTACTACTACTGTTGGTTTTAGCGACCTAAGACCTATAAAGTCAATTTAAGTTGTTTAGCCCATTACAATGTATAATGCTAGCAACAGCTTCTTAATTTGCAATTCAAATTTTCGAGTGCGTCAAATTGACACTCGAGCATTTCACATAATTGTATGGAATACATTAATAAATTGACTGACTGACACTTTTTCAAATTTCGCTATAGATAGTTACACATATTTTTCTTTCTGCAAATGTTCATAATATATGTAATATTGGAATGAAGCACATTAGCGCTCTTGCTCTTTTGAGCGCGCCCGCTATTGTGTTCTTTATCTTCCATGAGACATAATGTGCTATTATGTACATTTAGTTGGGTTTCCTTAAGGTTGGATAGCTTAGTGTCACCAATCCTTTAACTCAATTGCATTAACGTGAATTTAATACAAACAAATTAATTTGACTGTTTACCATCACTTCTCGCTCTTTTAGCTTTGTTGGTCTAGCTTTAGTGTCAACCACCCAGTAAGCAGCCTGGCCCTTTCTTTCAGTATAAAAACTAAATGCAGGATTCCTCTGCTGCCACAATACTCCTTGATTGTATTTGGTAACTGTATCTCTGCACCAATGGCATCCGATAAGTTGTGTGGGATCCAACGGCAACATGCTTTTTTGCACCTAGATGTTTGTTTAGGATCGTTAGTACGTTACTCGTTTATCCTCAGCTCGCTTTGCGCCGAAATATGCGAACTATAAAAATCATAATGAATCATGGCCCAAAAATATTCTCTAGTTAAATGCATTATAACTGCAATACAACAACTCCAAAAATGTCAAACAATAACAAGTAAATAATTTTGTTTCGGTAGTTTGCAGCAACCAAAGCATTCTAGATATATTCAGTGCGGCCCTCGTGTATCCACAGGCCGCCGGGAAATTCAATATATTCAGAACATAGTGTTTGATATAAGCACTATTTCACATTTCAGTGCACTGTTGCTTTATAAAATCCAAGTATTAACAAACTTGTTCGTTAGTAGGGTTGAAACGGACATTTTTGGTATTTTGGTTGTAGAGTATTACTAGATTTGAAAATGGATGATGCGACCCTATCAGGCTATTAATGGTACTTTTGTAGGCTTGCGTCTTCATCAAATAGTGGCAAGGAAAAAATGATTCAATGTAAAATATTCGATTACTTTTAATTTGTAAAGTGACCAATTCATGAGCAACTGCTCTTGATATGGACAACTATGCCTATGAATTGGACAGTCATATAAAAATAATAATTAACTATAAATACAAAGTTAACATGTTAAAATCGCTAAGAAATACTAGTTTAAAAGCAGTCGCTACAAAATAAATGTAAGTTTACTGTTACTCCACATGACTTATGGGCCCATTCACGACAAATTCTACACTGAAACCATTCCTCCTTACTAAGTGATATTTTTCTCCATAAGTTATGCAGGCGGCATTATCTTCACTGCATTTATTGATATCTTCTTCACATGAGGAAGCATCTTCCTCTTGCTCTAACTGGTTTAAATATTATTTAACATTTTGTGGAGATAGAGATTCATCACTTAGGGAAATTTGAGTATCCATATCAGAATCACTGACAGTGATTTGTTCAGAGGTTTTAAATACTTTTTTGTCTCTTTTTTTTGGTGCCTTGTGAACTTTCAAAACTGGTTTACGTTTTCGTCCGGATGCTTTGTCAGCTTTCTTCTTGTTCTCATTCTTTGCTTCTTCAGGCATCAAAAGTTTGTCTTTTTCAGAAGTATCTATAATAACGGCGCATTTTCCCTTTTTCAGACCACATTGTTTACCTTTTATGCGTGATTGTGCCCTAAGATAAAGCCTTAATATATTTGGAGAAATCATCCGCAGTTCGACCTTGATTTATGATATTACTACTGGTCGACGGAATATTTAGGACACTGCTTGTAGATGGACTCATTGGGGGCACAGAGGTAGAAGTAGACGCTTTATCTAGAATAAGTGAAGAAGGCATCTGTCAAGTCTTCATTTTGTAAGTTACGAGCATTTGAAGAATCATTTTTTTTGGTTTGATATGGTACTTGTGTCAAGTCTGTCAGTAACAGTTGACGATAGAAAATCGTCCTCAGTAAAATTGCACTTAACCACTTGAAAATTCAGTTGGTTGAAATGATTAACAAAATGTTTTAAGGATTCAACAAATATTTCTTCAATCATCCAACCAGATGAATTAGTCATTCCCTTGGATCCAACCTGGGGCACCCTTAAGCATGTTGTCTTTAAAGTAGACTCGTGGAAAGATAAATACAGGAGGTACTGTTCGTTCTGATGCACTATATGAAGAGAAGGACAGTTATAAGAGTTCCTTTTTCCGCAGAGGCAATTTGGCCTACTTATTTTTGAACCTCGCAAAATTATCTGGATCGTTTACCAAATCCGCTAATAAAGATTTACCAATACCTGTGGTTTTGGCAACACTGCTGACGGAGATATGCTGATTTAAAACTGCCTCCACTGCTTCTCGAATTTCGTCATCTCACTTTCGAACTCAAAGCCAGCGTGGATACTGGCGCGAATCGTGGTGGATAACATTGGTTAGACATGTCTGATGTACCGGTTGCATAAGTATAGCAAAATTTCAATCGAGTCTATAGAAAATAAAGGTGTCCGATTTAGCGGCAGTGCACTTCAAGGCAATTCTTCCCTAAATTATTTATTCAAAACTCACACTATCGAAATCGTAAGCATATTTAGCACCACTTATTTAAACATAAATTAAGTATGGAGAGTTTGGGAAAGAGGAAATATACGTAAATAGAGGGACATTATCTTAAAGGTAGGTTATTCAATAATAGTAGATATTTTGTTAGAACCCGGTACGTCTTGGTTAAATTTTTTGTACAAAATCCTTTCTGCTTTATAAAAGGCTTTTTAATGTAAGAAACAAACATATTTGAGGAAAGTCAAAAAATAAATAGATATTTTAAAGATTATAATAATTTAGGGGTTTAAAAACCTAAATAAAAAAATTATAATTTAAAAATTATGTAAGCATTAACATAAGTGTTATAGATAAAAGTAGACGTTTTAAATTGCTTAACTAAAGAACACTAACTTTCCTTTTCTTACTTATTTTGTATCGAATAGATAGAATTGTATGCATCTTTTGGGTACGTAATTATTATACTGAATTAATTTCTTGACTCAATCCATTTTTAGCGGAATGAAAAAATCACGTTAATTAAAAAAAAATTTACATGTTTCTAACGAACACAAAACCCTGAGGACCGTTTGTTCAGGAATAGAATCCAACGCTGGAGTACTTTAGGAATATCCTACTATTACCCAACGTACGAACCTTATTTATTGACTAAAGAAAAACATTCCAAGTATACAAAATATTTACATATTTATAAACATGTTATTTAATAATAATAATAATAATAATAATAATAGTAATAATACGCACAGCGCTTCATACTTTTAAAAAATACGTAGAATTTCGAAAAAATTAATAGTTATGCTGCTAGTAAATAAATTGAATTTTTCTCCTCTCTTCAGTTCTGAAAAACTTCAAAATAAAGATTCCAATGAATTTCGTAATAAGTTTTTCCAAAGTAACATAAAACATAACTTGCTATTATAACTAAAGAGCGCCGCATTTCATACAATATTTGAATTTTATTAATTACATTATACAAGGTGACGAATTATTTTTGCATGCATTAAAATAATAAATATGTATGAAATGAAATTAGAATATTGCAATATAAAAATATACAAAAATTTATTCATATAAAAATTATAATTGCAAAAACTAATAAAAGTAATATTTCACTTTTAATTTGTTAGAGTTACTTCGCTTATAATCAAAATATGAATAATTAAAAGCATTAGGCAGGTTATACCGTCCAAAATTTCCATAAAATCAGAGAGCATACCGCATGGTAAAACATAAAATCATAGATACCTCAATAAAAATACTGTAGGTATACTTAATTTTCTTTCGATATTGAAAAATTGCCACAAATGAATTACGGTCTTCATTAATTCAGTAAGACATATAAAATAATTTTTTTTCATATTGAGATAACATACCTAATATCCCGTTAACGTCAAAAATATAATTAAACACATTATTTGAGAATTCCTTCAAAATCATGAACTGGAACAAAAGTGTCCTTGCAATTAAACTCAAAAATTAAATTGACATTTTATGTATTAAGATTCACTTAATGTATTTTAGCAAAACATTTTTAATTGGGGTTTTTTTTTACAAATTAATAAGTCAATTCACGACATTATTTATTTTGGTGACTCTAAAAATATACAATCATGTTGTTGTAATTTGCATATGCGGAATTATTTGTCTACTTTTATCGTCAATTTTTTTTCAGAATTAGGTTGTTGCTGTGACTGTTTTGGGTTATTGAACCATTATGTTGATATGGTTACATAACTTATTTTAATTATAGTGTTAAGGGAAAAGTGAACCAATATCTGATTTTTTTAAATTATTTAATAACTTGACAATAATTTGATTTCAGGGTTATCTTAAAATTGTCTAAGGACCAAATATGACGTACAAGGATGATATTACATGTTTGGCAACTGGCAAGACTAACATTTTCTCTGAAAAGTGCAAAAACTTATGTTTCACGTAAGTGTTGTTTCTTGTGCACTTTTATACTTGTTTACAAAGTTATAGTGATTTACTACGATTATTTTTTTGGCATTCTTTCGAAACCTAATACTGTTTTACATTTTATTGGTAGTTTTGGGATTATTTTTCTGTGTTCAACAGACTATTTGTTTATGAAAACTGCTATCAAGTTATTCTTAAAACAAAATTAATTTTATTTAAAAAAAATATTTTGTAAATTTCAGTAGCACTTTTGGACTATCCTGGATTTTTGCATAAACCAAGGAGCAAACCGTTGACCACTATTGTCCGAATCCTGCCTGATTTCCATAATTTCCTCGTAATCTCCGGTAATGTCCTCGTAATTCCTGTAATCTCCTAATAATTCCGTCTAATGCACACCACAACGTAGTTCACGATATACTATACTTGACACCAGTCAGTGGTGTTATGGACACCCTTACATTGTTATTTAGTTATACCAATACTTTTAAATTAGACGTATATATATATATATATATATATATATATATATATATATATATATATATATATATATATACATATGTGTGTGTGTGTGTATATATGTGTGTAAGTGTGTGTATTTATTCTTTACCTCATTACACTAGCTCAATTTCATTAACTATCTCCTTTGCATTCTTCTAGCTTAATTCCTCAGTCAGCTTACTTCCACTTCCATACAACTTTTCAAAATGTTCTTGCCAGGATTTCTTCAATCCCATACTGCATCGTTTACACTATTCAACACTGATATTGCGTCCTGCAATGATACACACTTTAAACTTCTTAACCACTTCCAGAAAAGATTATTATTTCTCTCAAAACCATTCCTCATTTTTTCCACTTCTGCCGCCCTCACTTCCTTTCACTCATCCTTACTGCCTCGTTCGCTTCTTCCTTTTTCAATCTGTACACTTCATATAACCGCTTTCCTTTAGTCTCACTCTTTGAGGCAATCATTGCCATGGATGCATGTTTATTTTGCACATTGCTTTTTCTGCAGATTTACTCAATTAAACGTTCTCTTTTACTTACCCACAATCGCTCTTCGACTTATCTATGCATTCCAAGCGACTGCAATGTCTTTCAAGTACATATGCGCACTGCATCGTTTATTCGATCGTTCCACATGGCTTCATTCACATTAAATTCTCTGCTCAAAGCTTTTGCATACTTTATTCTAGCATTGTCAGTTACCAGTTTTTCTACTATTTTAATTCTGGATGTTCACACTTCGTTCAACTTCTCTAGCCCCACTTTGGAACGACCAAAACGATTCAACAATTACTTTTGTATCCTTAACCACATTTCTAAGTTCTTCAGCGTATAATCGTGCATATCAATCAAGCCTTTAGATTCCCATCTCTAGCATGTATTGGATAGATGATAGATTTCTCCGGACACCTTCACCATTTTCATTTACTATTGACACTTTGCTAGAATGTGTTCTCTCTACCCACACTCAATCACCCCCACACAACCATCTATATCACCCAATAAAATTACGCTTTTCTTACATTCATTCAATACTTTCTCCACATCGTTCCAGAAATTCTCACATCTTTGATCAATTTACCGTCGCGCAACATGCAATGAAAATCTGTTCATACTCTTTAAACACACCTCTTACAATCAGTCCAACTATTTTTGCCCCGTTTTGAACCTGCACCTATAGCGCCAAACTACCATCATTTAGGCTTTGTCTCTAACACACACAGAAAGCAGAGAGGAGGTCAGAGGTAATCATATTTTGAAAGTAACTAAATCAGGCAAAGAGGTTACTAGCCAAGTCATAACCCTGATGACGTGATACTCCCTAATAAAGGTATCGCTGTACTGCCGATCAGTGTTGGCATAAGTTGACATAATCCTACTTGCCACAAAAGCGGCCATCCTTTTGATTACCCTAGATCTATCTAAAACAATTCTATACATGGTAGGATCATTATCCACGAGAGATTACCTTGCAAGTGAGCAAATAGTTGACTCATTTCACTCAGTATCGTTTTCAATTCATTTCTTATCTTCATTGCAATCTTTTTGTTTAATTCACAATTTTTCAAAATATTCTTGCCAGCATTTTTTCAATCCGTATTTATCCTGTACTGCTGTTGCAGTGCTACTTTGATCCGCATTTTGAATATCTTACCCACTTCCAGAAAAGATTATTATTTCTATCAAAATCTTTCTTGATTTTCTCACTTCCGGCCGCCCTCAATTCCTTTCACTCATCCTTACTGCCTCGTTCACTTTTTCCTATTTCAACCTGTACACTTCATAAAACCGCTTTCTGTCAGTCTTATTTTTTTGAGGTAATCGTCGCCAGGGATGGATCTTTATTTTATACACACATTTTTCTACAGATTCGATCCACCAAGCGCTATTTTTTTTGTCTACCCACAGACGCTTTTCCACATATCTGTGCAGCCCACTTGACTGTAATGCCTTTCAATCATACTACACACTTTTATTGTCGCCGTTCTTCATGGGCTCGTTCCATATCGCTTCATTCATTCTCTGCTCAAAGCTTCATTCTGCCATTACCAGTTACCAGTTTTTTTACTTTAGTTCTGGACGTTCACTTCACTAGACCAACTTTTGTCCTAAGTACACTCTTGAAACAACCAAAACGATTCACGGATTACTTTTGTGTCTCTAACGATATATTTAAGTTCTTCGTCATAAACGAGCATGTCAATCAAGTTTTCTGCTTCTATTAGGTAGATAAATGATGTCTTTGATACAAATATTTACCGACCATCACGATTTCCATTTACTATTGACACATTGCTAGAACGCTTTCTCCCTATAGACCCACATACACCCTCACCCACACATTCAGTTATATCTCCCAATTGCATTACTCTTTCGCTTGGCTTACATTGATTCAATGTTTTCTCCATATTGTTCCAGAAATATTCACATTCTTGATCGTTTTTCAATTTATCGGCGCGCAATACGTAATTCAATTATATTACTACTGTTTTTACTCTTTACTTACACTCAGTGCAACTACTTTTGCGCCGTTTTGAACCCCTGTCCATAGCGGAAGGCTATTATCCTTTGAAGTTTGTCCCTAGCACACACAGAATCCAGACAAGAGATCCGAAGCAATCGTATCAGTTTTGTAAGTGACTGAAGTAGTTAGATCGGTTACTAGCCAAGCCGTACCTTTGCTGTTGTGATATTCGCTACTTGCCACAAACGCTGTCACTTTCTCCTTTACTCCAGATACACCCAATACAATTCTATACTTGATATGATCCTTATCTCCAAAAGAATATCTTGCAAAGCAGCAAATAGTTGCACGTCCTCTATGCATTTAAACAACATTTAAATAAACGAAAATGTGTAATTGGCGATACAAAAACAAAAATACTATAGTCTTTATCAAACACGTGGAATAATAGTTCTCAACGTTACAGTATAAAATAAATTTATAAGACTACGGGCCTCATACAAGCTGATCCTTTCAACAATGTGGTACTAAGTTGCAGTGTTAGGGAACCAATTCACTTGTATCAAAACATGCTAAGCAAGCATTTGACAGGGTCTGGCACGCCGGTCTCCTACAAAAATCCGAAACCTTAACATTCCGACCCTTTCTCCAAACTCCTGCTTTCGTACCTGACCAATCGATCGGTCAGGGTGAAAGTGGTAAAACCTTTCAGACCCTTTCCAACCCACTGCAGGCGTTCCGCAAGGTTCTGCTTTAGCCCCCATCCTTTACACCATATTTGCTTCAGATATCCCTCAAGTTACCCAACCCGGAGTAGTCGTTGCGCAGTTTGCAGATGACACCGCCTTCTGGTCGGTTAATCGGAACAGCGAAACGGCCTCCAACCGCATATCCAAAACCCTTCGGAACTTTTCCAACTGGGCCAACCGGTGGAGAGTCTCCGTTAACCCCTCCAAAACCCAAGCGATCCTTTTCCGCCACCCTAATTACGTAGATGACAAATTCCCAAACCTATCCTCTAGAAATGTCTCCCTCACCATTAACCAAGAAAGAATCCCCCTGCAAGACCAAATCACATACCTAGGAATCCTATTCACCAGAACACTTAATTGGCTCCCCGATGTTAGGAAAACACTTAACAGAATCAGAAACCGTGCAAACCTACTGGGCGCCCTCCGGGGTCGAATCAGAGGTTGTCACCCCAAAACACTTCAACACACATACAAAACTTACATCCGCCCTGTTATGGATTTCCGAGCACCAATATACACAAACATTAACCCTAACCACCTTTCCTCTATAGCATCCTGTGAACGCCGAATATTTAGACGTATACACGGGCTACCCTTCAGGTACCCAAGCAACCTCACAACACAACACGCAAACATACCACCAATCACAAACAGAATCCAAACACTTCAGAAAAACTTTACACACAAAAGGATTTTCGGCGATACCATCCCTACCAAAGAAATCATCACAACTTCCTACACCTACCAACCTCCCAAATTCCCCCCGTAAAAAACCCAAACTTAAATTCAAACACCCCCCCGCGATTTTAACCCAATTATTAGACGACATCCCAGAGGAGATAGAAGAGACCCTCGATAACATTCCTTATGCACTCCGCATCCCACCGTCAACTGGATAACGACCTCGCAACGATACCGGCCAACGAATCGTTTACACCCCTTACCACACTCAACCACATGCACACCTAAACCTAAAAACTCACAACATTAATAAATCACACCTTCAAACTTTTTTTTACACCAAATAAACCCTCAACAAATAATTTTCTTTTTTTTTTACACACCAAAATAATAAACTCATGATTGTAAACCACACAATTACAAAAAACATCGCAACACCAACAATAATGGAATGACCAGGGCTGAAGAGGAGGAATCCTGAACAGTCTACGAATAAGCATATAAGCATAAAACATAAGCATACTAACCAAAAGCATGAGCATACTAACCTAAAAAAAAAAAAAAAAAAAAAAAAAAAAAAATCAAAACATGCTTTAAATATTTTTCAGTTTAAGCGTTATACGAGGACAACCAAAAAGTTCAATTTTCGATTTTTTCCCGTAATAAGTTTATTTTTTGAAATTATCAAAAAATGATACAGGAAAATTTTAGTCGATTCAACATTCGCTATCTCAAGAAGAAGCGAGATTCTTCCCGCGACGTTCCGTATCTTTGAGGATATTATCAACTTTTTTTTTCAAATACGGACCTGTATTTTTTATTAATTTTTTAAGGCCTAATACAACTGTCTAACACAATTGACCATTTTACAATGTTTTATTTAACAAATAACCATCATAAATAAAAATTATGAGGAAATACAACTGAATTATACACTAATATCAGTCAAAAATTATACCAAATGTTGAAATTAACGGTCATAATTATTAATGGTCAGCCTACATCTACTTAAATAAGATTTATAACAATTATTAATCTTTTCTGGTGAAATACTTACACACGCTTGTTTAATTTTAACGCACATTAATCCCAAATATTTCTTGGAAGTTTGTTTCTCTATGGAGGTGGTTGTCTACATCTGACCATTGGCAATGTATGTTCCTATTGAATCATCCATTATTTGTAAAACTAGATTCATCAGACCACAATATTTTTTAAAGATATTTCCTACTTCCCGATTTTTTCTTATAATCCAACGACAACATCGTTTTCTTCTTTGGTAATCACGTGGGTATAAATGAAGTACTTTTCTTACTTTGTGTGGATTATATTTATTTCGTTTTAAAATTCTTCTTACTGAACCAAAACTCGATTGAAATTCGTTAAAAGCTTCCCGAATTGAACATCCACCATTTATTCCATTTTTGTAATGAATAAATCCTAAAAGAGAACAAAGAATGGTTACGAATTTATTTCAAAGTACTCTGTACTTATAACCATAAAAGGTTAATTTCTTTTACACCTCTTGGTCGAGTAATATGTTTGCTTCTGAAATGTTTCTTTTGAAATGCTCCATTTTCTCGTTAGTTTCTTGCCAATTTTTTAAATAACTTCATGCCAGGTATTCTCCGACCTGGGTACATTTCAGCATAACTATTTCTTGCAACAAGAGCCGCTAAGTATAAACAACTGTCAAATACTGTCAAACAGCGGTCATATAGAAATTCACCTTTCTGTTAAAAAGGGACAGTCCATCGAATTTTACGCAGATTGAAAATGGTATAATTTAATGGAGCAGTTAGAAATGACAAACAATCGCAGTGAATTGGGAACTGATCCTCCGTATTTTGGTTTAGTAAATAATGCAATATCAGATAAATTTTTAATGGAAAGGAAAGATCACGTATTTCATTCTGTCCCTAAGGGAGAGGACGGGCTGTTTGAGCTTTTCAAGCTCCTTAAGCCACAATCATGGATTCCCAACATACATACATACATTACGTATGTATGGATGGTGGGATTAAGGATGGGTGTGGTCAGGATAGGATCGGAAGGAATGGAGTTAGGGTTCTGAGGGGGAAAATACTACACCAGCATTCGCCTAAGTAGCCGCACATAGTGTGCATATACGCAGTGACCATGCCGCTACATGTGTATGAGGAAACCCCCAGAAAAACCTCATATAAGGTAACGGAAATAAATTTTTACCATGGAGTTTAATTTATCAGTCAATGCTTTACCTAAGTAATAAACTCTTTATTACAGGGTATCATTAAAAAAAGGTATTAGACTAAATTGAGAAAATATCGCACGCGAACAACAACATAGAGTTCGTGGGATTAAATAATAATTATTGTTATAAATCTTATTTAAGTAGATGTAAGCTGTACAAAAACGCACTGGAGTTTTCAAATGATATTAGTGTATGATTTCAGTTGTCTCTACAAATTTAAGATAACATTTTCTCATAACTTTTATTGATGATGGTTATTTGTTAAACAACGCGTCGTAAAATGGTCAATTGTGCTACATAGCTTTACAAATTCTATAAACAAAATTAATAAAAAATACAGGTCCATATTTGAAAAGAAATGTTGATGACACGAAACGTAGAGATTGCTAATGTTGAATCAACTAAAATTTTAAAATCATGTTTCGATATTTTCAAAAATAAACTTATTACTGGCAAAAATCGAAAATTGAACTTTTTGGTTTTCCTCGTATAACTCTTAAACTGAAAAACGTTTAAAGCACGTTTTGATGCAAGTGGATTAGTTCCCTAAAACTGCGACTTTTTCGTCATTTAATCTATCTCGTATCTCTTACGGTTTCAGAAATCACAAAGCTGGTACCATTTAAACGGATCGCCCTGTATATTGAGACTATCTAGTGTTTTTCGTCTCACTTTGCTCCCATGAGTGCTTGTTTGATGCATTCAAGTGACTTGGTTTTAATTTTGTTAACGTGGCGCATGCTTTAATCCTCCTGCTGTATTCCTACATACATGGTCATGTGTGTAAACTTTAGCTGTCTACTTTTCCTTCCATTTGATTTTACGTTTTCAGCTTCTATAATATAAATGTAATTTTTTATATTACTGCAATTCAAATTATTACCTAAATCATATTTAAATGTATTGATTTGAATCAATTACATCAGAAGTAAAAACAACATTATGGGTCATTCATGGCGGATTATGAAGAATGCATTATTCTTATACCCACTTTTTTTATTTAGTTTCTTTGACGTCAACGTGTAAGAAAAATTAAATTGCCACTACCATTTCTTCTTATATCTTTTTATAGCACTGATTAATTAAAATACAAAAATAATGATGTTCCTATCCCATATTACCTAGTGATTATACACCTACGTATAACATGATATATTACCACAATATCAATATAGTTTCTGAAATGACAATAAATTAGTTAAAAGAAAAGTTGTACAACCTTATAAAAGTTTTAGATATTTTGAATTATTAGTACAGATAATGTTATGTTTTGTTTTTAAATATTTAAATATTAAAAAAAGAAATTTATAGTTCTTTTCAAAGTAGCAGTTATAAATTTGTTTGTGTAACTTATCCAGCCGCAAAAGCAAAGTTAAATCCAACCATCATTCTTATACCAGAAAGCGTAGGTCGTTGCCGATCTTTAAGCTATAAAATTAATAACACCACCTGATAAAATCCATAGTTATTAAGGTGCTATATTCATATTTCTATTTATACTATGCCATTTTTATCTTTTTTTTAAATACAGATGTATTTACACCACATAGTACTGATATTAAATCAAATGTTTTTAAAGCTTTCATAGATTTAGATTGATAATAAAAGTGACAAAAGGACGGTTGGCAAATTCCTCACAGCGTGCAGTCAAATGTGACAATTTAATAGAAAATTGTACAAAAAATTAATCCTCCATTACAATACATACATGACCCTAACATAGGAATATTTATACAACATTACCAACCTAATAATACTTAATCTGAATCTATCTAAAGCTCTTTTGTAAAGGTGCGTACGTGGATGAATAATTTTACCATTCACTGTAGAAATACTGTAATTTTTTTTAATTAGGTAATCTTTTTTCGATTTATAACACGGAGACAATTTTAGTTACTAATTAATATAAATTATTAACATGTTAGGATAGTAAGTTAAATACTAATCAACTTCAAACTTTTTTTAATGAATAATTTACATTAATGTTTCCTGATTTGACTACACAAAGTGCGTACGTATATTTAAAATCGGTAGAATTTTAAGCGTAGTATGTGGATATCCTTGTATTAATTTCAATGAGTTTCAGTTTAAGATTAAGAAAATGGAATAGTTATTGGATTATACTGTATGAACTACGCGCTCATCTCTACAATTCTCCTAGGGCCTGGTGACATATGCACAGAGACAAGATAGTTTTTGATACGATCTCTCATCCCTCTGCAGCTGGATCTTTGTATCAATTTTAAAGTAACATTAAATATCCTGATATACATCAAGATATTAGAACGCAAAATTGTTTATGCTATGATTGACGTTTGTCCTTTTTTCAAAATGTTTAAAAAAGATCAACTTACACTGTGATTAATTATCTATAAAACGGTAATAAATGATATTGTAATTGATATTTACATTAGGTGGAATGATTAAAGAGATACCGCGTAAAAGTTTATGTGATTTGGATATGATTGATTATATGATACTTAATCACTGTGTTTTTATGTTCAAATGGACACTTAAAGATATCAAGTATAGGTTTTTAACTAACTGTTATTAAAGATTTTTATGTTAAGCAAACATTAATGCTTACGTGTAGAATATTCTTCGCTTAATGAGTTTCTTATTACAAGTAGCAAGTGTTAAGAATACATATGTTAATCTTAGATACGTTTAAAATAATTTATTGTTAAAAACAAATATCAATCAAGTGCAATGATTGTTAAATGCAGAGAATATAAAATTTAACAATGATCATGTAAAACTTTTTTCAGATGTCCATACAGACTGCAATTTACTTAAAATTATTGGAGTTACATCATGCAAGTTGTTTAAAATATAGTTTTAAAACTTGCTTTTCCTTTTTATTCTATTGGCAGAGCCTACTATAACTGTTGTTGTAGCTATGACAGATATTTTAGAACGTCGCTTTTATATATTGCCGGAGAAAAACGCTTATGATAAACTGATTTAGGAAAAAGGTTAATTGGACCTGCACAAAATTCTTTCTGTTGCAAGATAGCACCTTCTCTCTTAAATCAGTAGTTTGTTTACATCAAGATCAAGAGTTTCTTTTGTTTTTGGGCAATGGGGAATAGTCTAGTACAAATCTTTTTATCTTGTAATATTGCAGACTGATTTTAGAAGGTATCCATCAAGTATTTGACTAATTTATTTTGTTGACGATCTATCAAATATTAGTCCTCATCTACTTCAGCATCTGAACGATCAAAACTAAGCGAAATTCTTTTAAATAGAGGGTGAGTCAGATTGATTGAAGTGGTTCGTTTACTGCAAAAAATCTATTCTCCACTTATCTCATTTAGTGATCCCAACGATTTCCAGTGGTGTACAGGGTGTTTCAAACTCGAGCCCAATGTCTAGGAAAACCCAAGGAAAAGTAATATTAAAAAATCTGAAGCGGGGAATCAAAACACGAATAAGTAAGCTCTATTTTTCTTTAAAAGGTAAATTTTTAACAGTTACGGAAAAATGAGTAATGACGTCATAAAATAAAATTTTCCCAGAAAAGTACCTGTATTTTTATTGATATTTTTTGTTTAAAATATTTTTCTCTATCTATTACCGTTTAAAATATTGAAAAAAATAATAACCCAAAAATCACATTAGCTTGACGAAATCTATATGAGATTTTCCCAACCGCTATCAATTTAATCAAGTAAACCATGTGAATTATTTTGGTCACATTTGCCAACATAAATTCTATGATATTTAAAAAAAATTAGAAAACCTATTGTAAATGTTTATTATTTATTCAACAGTTTTTAAATATAATTGTGTTCTTTTGTATTTATGTATTTATGTGTGCTTGTTTTTTTATTTTCTTTAAATATTATAGACATTTATTTGGCAAATGTGAATAAAATAATCCACATGGTTTACTTGATTAAATTGATAGCGGCTGGGAAAATATCATATAGATCTTGTCAAGCTAATATGCTTTTTGAGTTATTATTTTTTTCAACGTTTGGGAATTTCTTTTAAACGGTAATAGATAGAGAAAAAATTTTCAAACAAGAAATATCATATTTATTCGGATTTTGATTCCCCGCTTCAGATTTTTTAATATTATTTTTCCTTGGGTTTTCCTAGGCATTGGGCGTCGAGTTTGAAACACCATGTACGTACGAGTATTACTGATTGGGCGGAAAATTCAAAAGTTGATGATATATCAACAATAAATACAGCAAAGTTTTAAATCACATAAATAGTCCGTATTTCTTGATTATTGAACTACCTCCATCTTAATGTTATTATTAAAAGTGCCAAGAAGTAAACGGAATGTCTTTATTTCAATTTAGTTTTAATTTGGCTGATGACGGAGACAGATTATGTGTCCCAAAGCTTATAATAGGTGCTAAAAGCGTTGTCCATTATTTTCTAAGCATAAATTTGCTCTACGTTTAATATTCTCGAAGACGGGGTTCACTACGGGATTCTGTAACTCCTCAATATTAACATGACACAAAATTGGCCCTATAGTCCTGTTAATATTAAATATTAAATTTAAATCCTTTATAGTAATAGTTATTCTAATTTTAAGTAATTGTAAGAGCATTAATAGCATTAAATCAAATCGGAAAAAATTATAGCTTATTCATCAATTAACCACATAGAATAAATTGCCGCAATAATTTATTTACAAACAACATGATTAGTTTAGTTTTTAACCTATTCAATTTTAATAATGAACGTAATTTTAATTTTAAATAAAAATAAAATTTATTTTGTTAATCAATTAATTCAAAAATTAAATTTTTATCCAATAATTAAAATAGTATTTATCATAAATTTCAATAGCATCTTGCTAAGAAGAGCAGCCTATCAAATCTAATCGAAAGTCTTAGATATGTCAAAGGCAACAATTCGAGGTCCCTTTTGAAACTCGATCTGTAAAAATATGGACGACTTAGTAATGTTATCTGTGGATTTATATTGGCTGTTCATTAGTACGCGATGAACATTAATCGTCGTTACTAAATATAAAGAACTAAATGCAATTAACGGACACAGTCAATAATATGTAGTTGAGTATCTCAGCAGTTAATCAATCCAATATTTTCAGCCAAAAATACAGATTTAGAGGTTTCAGAAGACCAGAAAAAGACAAAGGAAAGTTACTAAAGCAAGGGAACGGAAGGTTTCTCCAGGTAGTAGCATTAAAAAGTAGCCTAATCGCAAGTCAAATTTGACACAAAATGTACAAAACGAAATAATTCAACTACCACAAGACGATGGAGACTTAATGAAGCAGATTTCAGCAATAGGAAGTTTACTACATTGGTGCTACTTACTAGGGAATACGACATCCAACGTTGATGGTTACTTATAAGGAACATTCTTACTAAAGCATAAAAGACTAGAAGCGTACTTTGTATTCAGATGAAGGAATTAGTCTCAGTTTGCTTGATGGACGTGAAAGTGTTTGGCCAAGTATGCGAGATAGGTGTCACGCACGTAGTCTATTCGAGTCTGTCTGATAATGGAACAGTGATGTTCTGGAGAGGGATATATTTTGATAATCGCACTAACTTGGTACCGATTCGGTGAACATCACAAGCTAATTACAGTGACAAAATGCCTAGGACAATTACTTGAAAAAAATACTGACAAAAAAATTTGGCATGTATTTCTATTTTAAGATTTAGCTAATATAAGGATTAATTCTCATATTAGCATATATATGTTTGGCACCGTATACATCATCACTATGGAAAAATCTATATTCGTGCACCTTCAATTTATTTCTTTATTTGAGAAAATTTTACTCTCAAACAACCGGTCCCTTTGCGTACTATAATTGAGAATATTATTACAGACTACGCAGTACCCACTTGATGGCAAAAAATTCCTGTTTATGTATAACAATTAACCCTATGTTGTCAAACTTCCATCAAGTGAATTTTCGAATTGTGGACTGACCACCTTAAAGTCCGAATACAAAATCTTGTTAAACGGCTGTGCGACACTTTAAAATTTATAGTTAGACGAAATTATTCCCAGATAAGTCAGGTAACTTTAACAAGCTGATATTTTTGAATATGAACACATTCCAACCAAAACGGAAATCGAAACCATTAACCATTTAATACACGGCATATATAAAGGTATCAAAGAAGCTGTACGCATTGGATAAAGCTCTAGAACTTATTAGTTTAACTTTTTATGATATTTCAATTTAATTTTGAAAATTGATTTGTTTTTATTCTGTCAAACTTTTGCTGTGGAAATGAAAGAAATGTTGATCTTAAAATTAGCCATCTTTAAAATAAGAGGCAATAGAATAGTTCAAAAGTATAAAACTAAAATTTTTGATTATTTATTCAAAATTGGAGGCTATGCATTATACAGGACGTATCGAGTTTGTGGGCCAACATTAAAATTTCTTCAAAATTTTTATTCTTATATAAAAATCGAATCGAAAGTACATCAAATATGTAACGTCAAAATAAAAAATAAGGTACACTAATTGAACCAGCGATTTATATTAGACATAGCGAAGTAGAACCCACGAGTTCCATTTCTTATTTGAGTTATGGATAGTTTCTTCGTTGACCACCAGCGAAAAACAGTTGTTGCGTAGTTATCTACGAACAGTATTAATGAAAACAATCAAATCTAACACGTTCAAAACATTTACAATTTGGTAGTGAGGAATTTTGCGAAGATCTTCTGAACATCTTGTTTGCTAACGAACAATTTCAGTTGGAAGACGTGGCATCGAATTTTAGGTAGAAAATATGTCTGCAATAAGATGGCGTCCTACCGTATTTTTATAGAACTAGTACATCTTATTAATCTTTTTGGGCAGAAGTCGTGTATTTCGAAGCGAATGTTCCAAGCTTTAATCGCTTCAATAGCCTACTATGCTGTTTTTGAATATATGATTTTTACCCAAAAATATAACCATTTTAATTATCAATCGTCGTTTCTATTTTTAATAATTGTGTTCCTAAACATGCTAAATTTAGCCTAACGCGCTCAAGAATACTACCATAAATTAAAAATTAGAATTATAGGTAAGAGGGAAACAGGAACTAGTAAGATCCTTCCAAGTACTTGTACAACTGGTAGTCTGCAACTCAAAAGATCAAGTTAGTTGTTGAAGAAATGGGATAATAGTTCACCTGTTGAACGACTCTGGTCATTGAGTTTGGTAGATTCAAGCAAACAAAATAGTTAGTGGTGCTAAAATGACATTTTCCATGACTTTGGATAAAACTACAGGGATCGGTCTTTTCGAGGAGTATGTTGAACATTAGATAACTTACATGGAAGTCGGACTTATTACCTCCTGAATGCGAAGTAGATTATGTTACCACAAGTCCAAGCCTTATTGGATACTTGCGTTGTTGGGGAGCTTGCAAATAAATCTCGTAAGTCACTCCATTCAGCGGAGTTAATATATTACAAGGTGATGTTAGTATTGAAAACAACAGAGATGTCGAGTATGGTAAGGATTATCAGGGATTCTAATGGATTCGGGAATCACTTGTATAAGATTACAAGATGTAGCAACGCTTCTGCACTATGACCAGGAGAACTAGTCGCAGATGAAATTTGGAACTAATTACAGTTATGAAGTATGTTATTCTAAGACCTACACGTGCAACAGTAAAATTTTAAAAATGTTAGGCCAAAATCTTTAAACCTTATGACTTCGAATTGTTTCTACAAAGAAAAAGATCTTTTGTAAGCGATGCCGTCGTTGAGATAGCCTTTGTATCGAAAGTTAGAATGAACATTTTATAGGAGAAATTGCAAATCAATTAAATGGGAAGCTCCAGAGGAGACTTGTGTTTCTGAAATAAAATGTCAGGTTGTTCAAGGTGCCGAATAACATTAAGGTTAGACATGACACCACGGATGATGCGCGAAGTCGCTTGTGCCTTGTCAGAACGGAGCAGGCTTTTACATCCAACCTTCATACCAAGATTAATAGTTGCGAGACCTGTGGATAGTTAAGGGGTACGATTCCTTGGGTTGCTAGATCGACCAATTTTACATTCTGTATTGCCTGCATTGAGGTTACCTGAATGCTTACCGATACTATGCTGTTGGGATATACCGTAGGGGTCACCTAAATGATATGATTCGTAGAAGATATTACATGTAAACTATGATATTTTGCTTGTACAAAGAGCGGGTGCTCACTAAATTGGGCTTTATTTTTTGAGCCATATATTTTTTGATTTTACACAATTTTATTTTACAACAAAACGAATTGCTTAACATTAACATTCGTCAGGAAGAAATTTATACAAACATTCACGATTACGGAAAGTTATGCATTTTATTAGATAATCATGACCGTTTTAATTTTCATATTGTTATTTAGGGCACTAAAAATACTGCCTTGGTTAATTATTTACTTACTGAAACTTAAACACTAGCGTTTTGTACATCGGTCCACTTTCACTCTGAAGTAGTAAAAAAGCTATTAATTTGTTAAAGTTGTATACTTAAAGGTAACTATATACGCATTAATTCTAAAGGAATGTTTCTAAAAAATAAACCTTATTTAGATGAAAAAAAAATGTAAGTAAACTTTTAAGAAACATCTTTTAGTATCTTTATACTGCCCTAATGGGTAGGTTATAATTTCGCAAAAAAACTGCAAAAAATTGGTTTCAACAGCTCAGCTGTAGAAACTATACCTTTGCAACTTTTAAGATATGGGTACCCTTAAAGTTACATATCCACAAGTTCATGTTATTTGACATCGCAATGGGCATTTCACTTATTTAAATTACACTTTGATTCAGATATCTCCAAATGTTATTAACCAAAATTTAAATGCAAAGGAAAAGCAATGTCACATTAGTAAACAGTAAGAAAACAAATACCAATAAGATAAGTTTTCTGCGAATGGTTATATATCGTCTTTATTAACTCATATGACGTTGCATCACCAGCTGTAGCAATAAGTCATATTCTGTTTGTTATCCTCAAGTAAAAAATTTATTATTTAGAAACAGTGAAATTTATGCCAATTATAAATAAATATATTAGAAAACATGACGCAGAAGAACTAACGACACTCAAAATATATTTGTTATTAAATTGTAAAAAATATTTTGTTAAAAAATACATATGTAAATTATAAAATGATGTAAAAAATTATACTTTATAGCTACAATAAACTATTAAGATTTTTTTTTATTAACATTTCCTGCCAAAAACTTTTATAATATGTTTGTTGAAGTATTTTATATAAATAAAACTTTTAATTCGTGAGAATTGAATTTTTATATGAGGAAAACTGTTAGTTATAAACGCAGAATTTTTTCATTTACTATATTTAGGTAAAATCTAACACAATCTTGCATGAAACTGTAATTCACTTGTAACATTCCCCAAATGGTGTCTGCCTACATTTATACTAAATAAAATTCTCTTTTATTAATATTAGGCATATCTTTTAATAAATGAGAAGTAATTATAATCCACCCGTGCTGTGGAACTTGACACATTTATGGTACCGTCAACTGCATCTTATTATCGTAAGCAACAATAACAAATCTGACTACCATTAATTTGTTTAAAAACTTCATTTAAAATCAACTGTGGAATCAAAACACGCCATTTTGTCAGCAGCTCTTCTTCACCTAAAGGATTGAAACTCATTGATATACAACACGCTTGTATTAATTCCTAAATACTGTAAAGTTCTACCCACATGCGTGGTACATAAGTACACAAGTTTCTTAAAGAATTTAACCGAGCTAGTAGAGTTGTGGTCACACGACTTGCTTAGCATTGGTGAGGTAATGGTTCGATTCTAGTTACCGTCTACCCTGTATGAGTTTTTTTCGGGGGGTTTTCCTCATACACATGTAGCGACATGGTCACTGCGTATACGCACACCATGCGTGGCTATCTAGGTGAATTCTGGGTTGTATTTTCCCTCTCAGAACCCTAACTTCGTTCCTTCCGATCCTATCCTCAATCCCACTACGGATATATACGTAATGTACGTATGTATGCTGGGAATCCATAATTATGGCTGAAGGAGCGTGGAAAGCTCAAGCAGCCCGCCCTACCCCTTGGGGAGGGAATGCAATACGTGGCTTTTTCCTTTTTTTAAAGAATGTAAATTTAGTGTTTCATTATGGGTAAGGCAATCTTATGTTGTACGAGGATGATTTGACGGGACATAAGACTCGACTACTAGTGCTAAATACGACTGAAATTTTGGCCGATATGCAGCAAATATTGAGTGATAATGCCCCTTCGAAATCAATGATTTGTCACTGGGTTGCACAATTTAATCGTGGTGATTTGAGCATTGATGTTGACAACCGCATTTACTTACTAACTGAAAAATCTTTGTTATTTTATGTATAGCGAATATTTTTGTAAGCTGCTCCAATTTAAACTCTTATTGTTTACGTTCATACCCATACAGTATTTCGTTTAAAAGAACTGTAGGTACCCACAGTTATGGATTTTGTTTCAGTTTTGTTATTGAATATATCTAATGCAAATTGGAACGTATAAGATTACACCTGATTATTAGTGAGTTAATAACACAAAACCCGCTATTAGATCTTTGTTGTGATCTTAGTTCGGTTTTCCTGTTTTACTGTCCTGTATTATAAGTCCTTTGTAACTGTGGTCTTATATTAGTTAAGTTGATCGACCTATTTCCACAGTTTCTGCTTTTATACCGCCCGTTTCAGAAGCGGACTCTGCTTATCCCTGAGAAGGACTGATTACGCATTTGAGTAGAATTTATTTAGTATGATTTTTTCCCAAACACTCGACTACTCTCAGGTTCGAGCTTGGTACCTTTCACTGGCAAGTCTGACACCTAACCGCTGAGTACATTGCACAGATGTAATGCTCTTAATCTCCTAGCACATTATTGGGATCCACATGGGCTTCATTTTTAAACTAACTTGGCTTATCGGATTTTCTGCCAGTGCGACGTACGTGGCGTTTTTTAGTTTTGGGGAGTTGTATTCTCACGCTTTGCCACTATCTGTATTATCACATTAGATTTGATGATCTTCGCTCCAGACATGTTCGGCCATTCTTGATCTTTATGTTCCACCTTGGGGGATTTTGCTGTTGACTTCCAGATTTCTCACTTTGAATGGTCTACTGCTCTCTTCTATGTATGATTTGTCGCATTTGCAAAGTAACATACATTGTGAATTCTGGTCTTCATTATGTGATTTGGTTTTGGTTAATATTCTCCTGAGCGTTCTTGTCGATTTGAAGGCAGTGCGCATTTTGTATTTACTGCCTATTTTCACCGAGGTGCCTGGTTTATATGGTATTACCGCTGTGTATTTAGGTTCTTCTTTCTCGGTTACCCTTTCCCTGTGTATATTAGGTGTTAGATGCGGGTTTTCATTTTCTGTTTTACCGATATTTTCTTTTTCATTTTTCAGATCCTCTTGTCCCAGCATATTGTTTCAGCTCTATCGTACAAGCATCTTGCCACGGCTAATTTCACACTTTCGTGGTGATGCGAATTGTAGCAACCTCCCTGTGTGGGCGGGTTTCTTGTATAAACTAGTGAAAATGTTGTCATTCCTGTGTACAAATACAACTAGGAATGGCAGTTTTATGATTGAAATTGTAATTAGTATATCTGTAAACTATGATTTTAACGTTTGTCTATATTTATATTCTTACACCAGGTATCAATGTGCACAACAGTAGGCATGGATACTTAAGCAATTTTACCTTGGCCGACCAATATACCGTTTTGTCAGTACTGTAACCGAGGAACCAAAAGCATATATAAGATTTTGCTAAAGATTGATCGGACTATTTTTTCATTAGAAGGAGCTGGACAGAAAACGCAAAAGAAATAATCTTTTTACACAGACCGGAAAGTGTTTATGTCACTACCAATGCATTTAAAGGAGGTGTTTTATTGCTTCTGAAGTGAATGTAACTATTCTGCATTACCACCCCAATGACAGATTAAATACATTGTAGCTATGAAAATGCGAACTTTTACGATTATCACTCATAATTAAGAAACGTAGCTTCTGATTATGAAATGTGCATTTTTTATAATTTTGGTTACAAATTTAAACGTTTCTGTAACAATCACAGTTATCTTCTTCAATAAGTGATAATATTTTTTGAAAATTATTTAAGATATCAAATAAATATATTTGAAAACATTGTAGCTAATTTAACCCTGTCTACGTAATCTTAATATACCGCGATAACGTCAAGTGTCTATATTCCTTATCTGGTTTTGGCTTGTGGTCAGGATTTAACCCTATGTATTAAGGTATTCGTTATGGGATGCAAATCACGGTTGCCAAATAATTTTCTTATTTTGGTCATCCCAATCATCATTATTGCTGATCTGGTTATGCCATCCTACGCCTTTCCTTCACTTCTCCCGATCATCTTCAGCAATGAAACATGTGAAATTATGAATTCTCTGGTAATTATAATCCGTATCAGTGTCAGTTAGAATCAGAAATTCACTGCTTGGTGTAGATATTAGTTGTGTACATAGAGGATACGTGGTTTCACAAAGATGTTGCATCGTATGACAATTATCCTTATAATTCAATGGCAATGAAACACATATTTCTGTCATACTTTAGAGACAACCCGTTTCCAGAAATTTCAATGTTCGAGCTATCTAATTGAAATACTTCAGCAACAATCATGAATATTCTGGAAGTAATACGTTGTTATTGTTCAGCACTTCTTAAATGTTAAGTTGATAATGTTTCTCCTATTTTATGTTCACAGTTGTATTAATGACACATGTTAAAATATTAAGGTAAACTGTTTAGGCTTTCCTAACGTCTTCAATTCTTGGTTTTAGGATGTGTAACTAATGCTGTTTGTTGAATTATCATGTCGGTTACTATGTTGTGGGTTGTCAACGCGTCCCATTTCTGATTGAATGGCGATGTGGATGGGGATTTGGGGAAAAAACGAATAACTCAGTTGACTAGTTAGTTGTCTTTAATGTCATAAGGATGTCGTTGAGAACCGAACACACAAAAAATGTTACTTATATTACAGCGTTCCATAATTATGGTTACTCGAGAGGAGAAAGCACTTTCTGACAGGACATGATAATTTCTCCCCACAAGTCAGTCACAATTTTTGCCTACGCTAGTGTCGCTACCACCTTGGATTGACAACATGAAGTAGATTGGACTTCATTTTCAACCTGCTGAGAAAGCCCCTAACGTTAGTACAAACTACGCATTCCCTACTGCGACCAAGAAAGCCTTAGCTACTTATGTTTTTCCGTTGCCACTCTCCGCCGCATCGCCATGCGTTGAAGAGTCCACAACTAGCGGCGTAGTCCTCTTTTGCGGTGTCTTCTGCAGTTCTTCCTTCTACTTCCGGGTCCGGCTACTAGACAACATCTATTCCGTCCTGACTCTCACCAGTCAGAAATCGGACATACTCCACTAAACAAGTATACTGTCACTAGTTCCATAGCTCTGAGCAGACATCGTACACAGATTTCTACGGGAACTCTCCATATATCCACATACCAATATACCCCACTATTGCCTAAAGTTGCATAAAAAAGTGAGTTCACTTAGTTATCTTATTAAACATCTAAGATCACAAATATTTATTAGCACAATTAAAATGTTTCATTTCTCTAAAGTACAATCACACAAAAGCAAATAATTAGATGTATTGTGGGTGTTTCGCCTTTAACGTCAATTAAAAATATTTCTTAGAACTTAACATAATGACTGTATTCCGTCAGAGATACAATTTAAACAAGCTCTCAAACGACAACTAATTTCATTATTGGTGTATAATTTAAATGATTACTTTACCTAACTCTTGTAATTGACTATGCCGATGTTCATTGTTGTTTACGAATTGCAATGGCAATCAATTATTATTTCCCATACACCAATGTACCCATACACTCATATACCTACATAGCCATATTCCAAGTACCCATAAGCCCTAATATCCAGATACACATGCACCCATATACCTTTATATCTGTATATATATATATATATATATATATATATATATATATATATATACACAGTGGCTGATCAAATTATTAGAGCCGCCCTGCAAAATTTTAATTTTGTAATTTATTATTGTCATATAATGTCTATTTTTTAAGTGTTCTCTTGGGAACAATAAATAAAAGTAATAAACATAATAAAATTAGGTTTATATTTTATGTTTAGTGTAAAAATGTGACATAAGGGATATTAAATCAATACTTGGTGGTGTCACCTTTCGCGGCAATGACAGCCGAACATCGTCTGGGCATGCTTTCTGCCAAGCTCCTGCAGTTGTTGTGGATTTTTTCTGATCAATGCCAAACTGTAATTAATTGTTCAATCAAGTCACGCTTATTTGCGACTAATGTCTTGGCAATTTCTCTATTCATTTCCTTCCAAAGGTTCTCTATAGGATTCACGTCTGGTGAGTTTCCTGGCCAGTCCAGAACCTTTACTTTTTCATCTTTGAGGAATTTTGTGACAGCATTCGCCTTATGGCAGGGTGCAGAATCATGCATATGTGTAAATCTGCCATCTGGAAACTATTCCTTAGCCTGAGGAAGCATCTGGAAACTATTCCTTAGCCTGAGGAAGCATCTTTGTCTGAAGAATCTTCAAATATTGGTCCTGCCTCATCGTACCTTCAACGATGTACAGCCGGCCTGTACCTTGCCAGCTCATAACTGACCAGACCATGATGCTTAGGGGATGTTTAACGGTTCTAACGAGGCAATCGGACTGGTACTTTGTACCAGTGGACTCATCAAAAAAGCAAACCTGGAAACAGATTATTGTTTGGTATCACTGTGTTCATTGTAATACCATTAATAAACAAAATTAGGTGTTCTTACCTTTTGTCAGTCTTCTACTGTCCAATCTTTGTGATTCTTGGCCCATTGCAATCTTTTTTTCTTCATGGCCTTTGTAAGCATCGGTTTCTTTGCCGGCCGACAAGCTGAGTAATCCATTTCCTTTGTTTTTCTATGGGTTGTTATTTCCGATATGTTGACCCCTTGATCTTGCATCATTTTTGTTAGGATTCTACAGGGAGCCTTTCTGTTTTTTTACGATTTGTCTAATTTTCCTCTCATCCCGAGGTGTAGTAATTTTTTTTCTTCCACATTTACGTATGCGTTGAGGAGTTAGTTCAATATTTGCTTAAATTTTTTTTTAATTCTGTCCACTGTGGCTCTTGACACGTTAGCAATCTTTGCTATAGCTCTATTTGAATGTTTTGTGTGAGCTAAAAGCGTTTTTATTTCGGATATCTTTAGTGGGAAAATTTCTTTTGCCTTACCCATAACTGGTAACGTATGTCGAGCAAAATATTACAAAATAACGAAATGTTCCACTAAAAAACCAACAAATCGTACTGACCCTACAAAACAACTCGAAACGCACATATAACCTCTTCAACAGATCAACGCGCCAAATGACTCACAATGGCAGCCACTTTGGTATACAGGGTTGCCAGGCCATTATTTTTTCAGTATTTGGTGTGGCAATAGTCAACCAACGTAATAAGTAACAAACCACTGTATTTTATTATCATAGTGATAGGGTTACTAAGTGAAATGTAAAATATTATAAGGGGCTCTAATAATTTGATCAGCCACTATATATGTATATATATACACCCATATACCCATATACTCATCTACTCGTATACTCGTATATCCATATACCATATACCCATATGCCTATATACCCATATACCCATATACCCATATACCCGTATATCCGTATACCTATACCCGTATATCCGTATACCCGTATACCCATATACCCGTATACCCATATACCCATATACCCATATACCCATACACCCACATACCCACATACCAATATAGCAATGTACCAATATACCAATATACCAATATATCAATACACCAATATACCAATACACCAATATACCAATATATATGTCCATATATATGTCCATATGTCCAATCAGATTTTTTATCTCATGACGATATCAACGCACTTGTATCTTATCTTTTATTTTGTGGGGAATTTCAGTTGTACAGTAATTCTTGTTTTTTATAAAAGAAAATTCTATTGTTTTTAAGATTTCGAATAATTTCTTAACAATAATTAAATTGCTTAATTGGGTGTCGGTTTAATTTTATTGCTGCCAAAAATTTTTAGGGATGAAAATTATATTTTTCAATTTATTATGAATGTTTGCCCATGATAGCCTATATCTGTCAAGGAAACGAACAAACAAATAAAATCATTCGTTTTGCAACGTAACATTGATTTTAACTATTCATTAAAATTAAAATTTTAAATCCGAATATTTTCAAAACGGCTAAAAGAAATGCCAATAAACTTATATTTTGTTAAAGTGTACAGGGTGTTCCATTAAAAAAATTAAATTATTAAAATTCTTAACTTTGAAATATTCCTTTATTTCTTCCGTATGTTCAGAAGAAAAACTATGTTTTTTTTTCTATTTTTTTAACAGTCGTTGTAGGGAAGTGTCAAAATATAAATGAAAACCGTATACAGCTGGTGCCACCTGTTCACCATTGTAAAAACGACGTCGACCTTAATTGTGTGTTCTAGAGGATTTGTTTGCTTAGCGGTGTTGTTTGAATTTCTGCCTTGGAAGTATTAGCATAAAAGAGTAAAATTATTTCTTTAGAACAATCCTAACGCAGCAATAGTTGTGCCGGAGAATCACAATAAGTTTATATCAAATGCACCAGTCAGTTTTTCCAAGATATCGTAAACCACATCTCCATGTTGGAACCATAAAAGTGTCTTAAAACAGCTTCGGTTTACATAATTTTTCTTACTTGTCTGTTAATTCTTCTACACCTATTTTTAATTATCCCATCAGAGCATAATATAGCTATTAAACCACTTGCCGTACATTAACTCCTTATCTTTGTCTTTTTATCACAGTCGTGGGGCCACATTCTCAATCTCCTTATAGATAATTTTGCATTTAAAGTTACCCAATTTTGAAGTCATATTAATTAAAACAAATCGATAAAACAATTTCTCATGTAAAATGTTATCATTCACATAAATATATTTGCAAATAACGGTTATGTAATACCTCATTAGCAATAACTAATAACTGTAAAAAAATAATGTGCACAATGATTGACTTTAATTAATAAGAAATATAGTTCAATTAATATTAATTTTCTTTCAAAATTGAGTTAATGATTTATAATCTAATTTCGATTTCCTACTACCAAATCCAAAGGTGTGTTGATATTCGTATGTTTTTATTCTTGGTTAGTTATCACTCTTTCAAATCGTGTAAAATGAGAATTTATAATTTGGTTAGAGAAGCATCAAAATTCAGGGGGCTATAAATATTTATTGATATGGTTTAATTTTTTTAATACGTAAAGTTTATTCTAGCAATAGGAATTGACGTGAAAGATTATTTCAAGTTTATTTTAACTGTAAGTAAATGACATAAACTTTTATACATTCCTATTTACGATGGTATCTGGACTACCAAACTTATTTTTAGGAAAGATATTTTGTAGATAGTATTTGTTACTTACTGCAAGTAAATTACTTAACAAAATAAATAGATCGAACTCACTGCAAATGATGATACTGGTGACAGTACCATAATGAATTATGATTCTCCACTCATGTGGCAAGGTGTTAATGGCGGTTTATATACACATCACCGACCACCATAATATCTATGTTACTTTTAACACTTTGATTCCGAAAATAAGAAAATTGATCAATGTTATCTATAGGATTGAGTTTATAATTTTTATCAAAATGTAATTAGAATTTCATGAAATAAAAATGCAGTTAGATTTCAGGTTTTAGGACGTGTCCTATTGGCACAAAACCACAACATTATTAAAAAAATTTTATTTTATTTTTAACTTTGTAAGTTGATCTGATCCACGATGATGTGTGGATCTTTTCGACTGCCTCACTGTCCGACACCTACGAGGCATGTGAGCACATTTAAAAGAACCGTGGGATTGAAGTAGTTAAGTGGAGATGCGTTAGTGGTTCGGCTTCCCCTTTTTGAAAGGTTCGAATTCACTGCAATAAGAGCATTTACCACTGACAGCCTGACCATTTTTAGATTTAAAGTTTGACTTTCTTGTCTAGTTTTAAAAATTATAAATGAATTTACTAAGGATACGTCTACAAAATACCAGAAAATTGGATGCCGCCATTTCGTTGATTCATGATCGATTTCGTATATGGATTTCAGCATACACCAATTTAGGGCCTGGAGATCCGTCCTTTTTTGCGACTAGCAGTTTCCACAAGTATTGGACCGTGATGGTTACGGTTTTTCATTTGATAAAAGCGATACTATTTTTGCTAATCCTCCAGACCGACTAGCCCTCTCCAACTGATTATCTAGTTTTATATTGTTTGCCAAGCCCTTTTCTCCTCAGTAACACATCCATAGATAAAATTAGCTTGTAGGTATTTTTGCAACTCGTCCGTAAAAATGTGCAAAAATATACTTGTTGGTGTTTCTAAGTCTACTGGAATGGATGGTCCGTATGACTCGCAAAATTCCTTTTTATTTTGTAAACAGTTATTATTATCCTTCGCCCAATTTTTTTGTTTTCTCAAAATATGCGATTTGTTAATGCTAACAAACTTATTTAATCCTCACTTTCATATCATTGCAGATCTTTTTCACTCTTCTTTTACTCTGTGATCTGCAAAAATTACCACTCCATTTTTATTTAGTTTATATGAAATTTTTCAGTATTGTTTGACCCCTTTTTATTTAATTCATTTACATTGATCCTCATCATCGGAGTAGTTCCCAATGTCTGAATCATTGCAGTACGGAACCTCATCTAGGAGTGTTAGAAATGCATCGGCGCTCACATTCCCAAAACATAGATACGAAAATGTTTTATTGCCTAAAAAAGTATTGCTTGGTGTCCTAGATGTACGCACACATGCTTTAACAAGTAAGAGAACAAATAATTAGAGCGAGAGTATATACATTTTGAAACTTTAGGGGGCCACAATATGCATATGTTATGATACCAGGCATTTCATATTTTTTACAAAAAAATATTGAAAACCGAACAGCAAGGGCCGCTGTGCACGTAAACTATAACGTTTATTAACTACCGGCGTTATTGACGTAACGAATATTAAAGTATTGTAGGAAGAGGGGATCTTAAACAAATCCGCCCAGTATGTCTACACTGAAGACAGTAGGTGCGTTTATAAAAATTTGTTAGTGTCTCCTGGGCGCTCAACCCCCAGGAGCCAAAGGGTAAAAAAAGGAATCAAGGGTATTTCAATGTTACAAGGTGTAAAGTTTTGTCTTGAGATTGATTTTTATTTAATTGAGAACAGTGACGGAAAATTTGAAATCTGAAAAAGTTATTTAACAGAAGTTGCAAATACATTTTTCATTCACTTCTTTAACGGTGGGACAGAATCTTGCTCCTTGGAGTTGTCCGAGCGGGAAAACGTCACAATTTTTTATTAAGCCTAATTATAAAGTTGTAACGACCACTATAAGGTCGTTAAAACTGATATAAGGGGAATTAAATATATTAATTGTTGCTTCACCTGAAATCTTACTGTTTTTGCAATTCATTCTAAATTTACCCAAAATTCTGGTGCAAGAAGTATGCCATACCTTAAGTACTAAAACGATTAATCGAATCCCAATATATGATGAGTTGTGTTATAATTTTATTTTTTTATAGTGTTAGACAACAAGAAACGTTTAATAGCATTTGCCTGAGACAAAAATAAGATGTCTAAGCACACACTTATAGAGAGACAATTACTTCTAAAAAGAAATCACTAATTGAGCTGATACTAAGCGAATAGTCTGTATAAGTTATTTATGTAAGTTAATTATAGCGACTATGCCATTCATTACTTTATCCACCAATAGAAATGCGTAATGTTCCCTAGTTACGATATGTTTTAACGGTTATTTCCGTAACTATGGCAAGTTCGAATATACTAACGTTTGTATAATCGGATTATACAAAACTTTGTATTTAAAAATCATTATTATTTGAGAAAGAGCCGAAGTAAACTTTTTATTTATGTATTAATAGACGAAATGTTAGAACACAGCAAACCGGTAAATATGGTAAAAACAGGGCAATACGTTTCCTGCCAATTCCAAGAGTTTTGTGTCACACGAGGTTACCAGCTTAATAGCATCAATCGAAGAACTGGCATAAATACTTCAGGATTGGGCATTTAACATGAGGAAAAAGGACGGAACTGAATATAAAGAAGGTGTTGTTAAAATCGTTTGGAACCTTAGTGCTAAAATGGTGCAGCAGGATTTAATCAAATCATCGGTCCATTTAAAGACATTGTTTTCCAAACATCCATCCTGGCGACAAATTCAAAGCGCAAAACCCTTCAAGCTATTCCAAAAAAAAGAAAGAGTAGCTCTGCTGAGGTAGCAACTGGAGACAATACAGAAAGTACTGGATACGTTAGACGAAAACCCACCGATGGGATTTACCATATGGCTTCTGTAGAATTCGCATGGCGTGGCGGTGAAGCTGTTTCTAGATTCTTTTGATTGCAAAGTTGATAACTTTGGTAAAAAAAACCGAAAGAATTGAATATAACACTGTTTTTCAAAGGTGGAAATAAACTAACTACTGACAGCAACTAGTTGCGGCCATATACCAATAATTCTGCTCCTTATCCGGTTGATTATTAAGTAATATCAAAACAAGGCGACTTTTTTAGCTGTGAATAAGGACTGGAATAAGTATTCTAATGGTTGTCGGTATAAAAATATGCCACTTCACGGCGTACTCTATATCAGGCGGGAATATAGGAGTGGGAGACGTGACGTCAGTAGGTCTAGAATTTTAATGAAATGCATGCATATAGAAATCGTGGAGCCTTAGGTTTGACCAAGAAATTCTAATATCTATCGGAATATGATTCGCATATGACATGTTTCGGATTTTCGAAACACCTCTCATAGTACTACTTTATTTAATGTTACAAAATATTGCATTGTATAATTATAAAAAATTACTCTATAAATCAATTGTGAGCGTCAATTAAGTTTAACATCATAGCGATAATTTAAAGCATTGCAATAAGTCTTTTGATAACTGCTTTGAAACGGTTAGGCATGCTATTTCCTGCAGCCTTTGCTTGAGTACTGATACAGTCCTGGCCGGATTAACGCGTAACTGCTTTTTCATAACGTGCCACAATGTCTCAATAGGCGAAAGGTCAGGTCTACTAGACACCCATTCTAACAGTGGAATTTCCTTTTTCGAAAGCCATTTCATGGATTTTTTGGATGTGTGGCATGCAGCGCAATCTTGTTGAAATAAGGCAATAAGGACTGTTCAAGAGTATTTAAATATTTTTCAGTGTTTACAATGCGTCGATAAAGTGCAATTTTCCGATTCCTCTGGCCGACATTGAACCGCAGACCATGACAAAAGTTGGAAACTTCTCTTTAAAGAGTCCGGGTGATATGCTTCATGTTTTTACAAAGAACTCTGCTACGGCTATCACCCACACAAACCTCAAATCTCGACTTGTCACTCCAATGTACGCTATTCCACTGTTAAATAGTCCAATTTTGATGCTCTTTTGACCATCTTAATCTGTCCCGTTTTTGTTTTGAGGTCAGCAATGGCGTTTCTTTAGCCTGAATTAAAAGAAACAGTTTTGTTGTCTTTAATTACTAGATTAATATTGTAGCTTACCTTGTAAGTACGGAATCCGAGTTTTTTGGTTTCAGAATGACAAGTAGATCTGCATACACGTCCTCCAACAGCCTCACTCCATAGCATACTCAATTCTCCGTAATTTGCATGCCTATTGTTTCTTACAATCCTTGCGAAAGCTCTTCTACTCGCGTCTGTTATTTTAGATTTTTTCAGATATCGAGGCTTTTGAACAACTGAACCGCTTGATAAGTATAATTTGATAATATTTCGAACACTGTATCTAGATAAACCAAGCAATAAACCTATTTCGCCGTTTGATTTTCCCGATTTGTATAAATTTACTATAATTGATCGAACTTTTTCATCAATCGCTTTTCCTCTGCGCATTTTTGTAAAAAATTAAAGTAATAAATGACTTTTTTACATTTAACACACTATCTAATGCCATTTCAATCGATAACAACGTTTTCATAACAACAGTAGTTTCTACTTGATCCTTGTCCATCACATTTTTAATAATAAAGTAATATACATGCAAATTGTTATTTTCTATATTGTTAAATTTTTTTGACATTTCAGGGATTTATTAATTAAAATAGCAATCATATTATTCTCAATAACATATAGTTTGTCTAAATTATAAGATAAAATCCATAATTTGTAAATTTGAGTGAAATGTATCACGAAATCTCAGGAATTCGTAAGTGGGCCAACTGAAGTTAGACGGGGCTCGTAATTTCCGTGCGGAAATAGACCTACTGACGTCATCATCGGAGCTGAAACTGGGGGCTATATTCCCGACTGGTATAGAGTACGCCGTGGCCACTTGGTATCAACCAGATAAGTAAAGGGGCCAAATTAGGTGCAGAAGCCATACAAAAAGAGTTAAAATAAGTAATCATTCTAATAGATCAACCTCTGTTAGTTAATTATCAAGCGCTGGAACGAGTGGTGACAAAATAATAAAAATTACGGGCCATACTTCAACAAATTTCATTAAACCATATCTCCATTTAAGTGAAGAACATCACTAAATCATAAATTCAAATTTAAGAAAAGCACAAACGCATACCTATGAGGAAACGTCTAGTTCTTCCAACGCCACAGTTTCTGCGCCAAAAAATGTCCACAATAATTGTTCATTTAATGTTTAAAATTATTAAAAATCTTTTTCAGTTATTTTTTGTTTTTAATGTATACAACTCGACAATTGAGAATCCTCGAAACTCGACGTGTTGCCTTCACAAGGTCTCTTATTATCGATAATGTTCAATTGTCTTGTATAATATATGATTATTCCGTCAGTAATTGTACTGTTTTCCATGATAGAAAAAAAATAGAAATATAACTTCTTCGAAAATAAACTTTAAAGTGCAATTATCAAAAATTAATTTATCAGATTTTTATCAAAACGGATATGCATTGAAACGATGACATAGAAATATTTATCTAGTAGTTCAATCTGTGCAAATGCCATATGTTGTAAGGGTTTTTGATGATGGCTGTATCAAACTGGTTGTATCACAATATGAGGATAGTGTAAACAATATGACAAGCGGGTAATACGTCGCAAGGGTAGAGACCCCTCTGATGACTGATTTCACGGGACACATCCTACGAATACCTCTTTTTTTTCAATAATGTTTTCAGCAAGTATACGCCGCTTTTTATAGTATTAACACATGTTGGCTTTTCCTAATATTAGTATTCTATAAGTTAAATACGGACAAGATACGGGTTAGCCCACCTGCATGAACTAAACGTTATTAGTATCAGCCGTGTCTAATTACGAGAAGTTCACAATTTATTTGTTATAATTGAGCGTGAAGAAAAATATCCGAAAACAGTATTTTACAACCCCCTATTTTTTGTTAATATCTTTAAAATCTATTATCCTCAGTTCATTAACTCGTAGAAGGCCAATTTACTACTCACTCTGTAGTTGCTCAAGCAATACTTCTTGAAAATGCGTATTTATAACCCTATGTCATGTTGTCACTTAACTCTCTGCTCTCATATGTCTTATAGAAAATTATTTTTAATATTTATGTTGTGCTGTCAATAGTAAATACCAGACGTTTTATTAGTTCCAGTTGAGCTCCTTTCTGCAACTTGACGGACCCTCCGCGTACTTCCGTTAATTCTTTTCTCCCATGAGTTAATCTAAAACGATTGGCTTGTAGCAAGCGTTAAAAGCGTGTTTAACTAACTGATATATTGAAAGTTGGCATTCGTTAATCCGAACAATTACGTGCTCTTGTCCTCAGACGTGATAAAAACAGAGTTGGGTCATGGAAATCCTTTGGGAATTGTAGCCACAACCGCTGCTATAACCAAAAACGCGCGATGAGATTTTGCTACCCGAGGCATTTCGCTTGTCTTTTACAACACACCATTTACCCATCCCGAAAGATTACTATATTCAACTTTATGTCAAAACCATCTCAATAATACAAACGTATATATATTCTTGCGAATACAACTTTGAAAGTTTACTCTGCAATATTGTATTTCAACCAATATCAAGTATTTATTTAGCGACAGTGCAGGAAGATTATATACTGGCAATATGCCAGAAGCGCTTCAAATTTCATATTTACTAAGTTAACATTATTCTACCACCTCTAGCTGACGCTCCGACGCGGCGTTGACGAATGAAAGCGTCTCGACGTTGTCGCTTTCGTTTAACTAAGAATTCAAATTAAACTCATGATTATTACTCTAGTTCTTACTTTATACAGAATAACATGTACTTCACTAATTTGTTTTTTCTTTTGCAGGTAAGTCTACGTCTACTTATTAGCATTACCAATTTCGTTACCTATTATAGGTAAGTGCCAAGCATATAAAACATTTACAATTGTTTTTAATAATCAATTTGACAACCTACAGCCTTAAATTGTGTATGATTGAATTGGGATAACATATTTTTTACAGTCAAACCCTTGTTCAATTTTTCCTTTATCGTATTAAGGATGACAGAAAATTCCAAATTTTATATATTTATAAACCTTCTGTAAACAAAACCTTTTACTGTATTATATTTTTTATTTGCTACATTTTGTTTAAAAATTTCTATATTGCACATAATTTGGTTAATAATTAAAACATAAAATTGTTTTACAAGCTAGAAACTTTTATTCACTGAATTTTAAAAAAGAGCATAGGTAATTTTTTTATTCCTTATCCTTATTCCTTTATGAAAGTATCTATATTATTTTCTCATCAAAACAATTTTATACTGAAACCTCTAAATAAAGGACCTTAAATTTGTTTCTAGACTTTCCTTATGCTTCATGTTATAATTAATGATAAAGAAATAAAATTATAGATACTAATGGTAGTATTTAAACAGTATTGAACATTTTCATTGGAACCAGTTTTACACCAGTTTATAAATTTTATTAACTTAAGTTTACTTTACTATCAGTTTGTTCCTAAAACACATACCTAAATTATAATTTTGGGAAATTGCAGTTTTACCTTTTTATCGCTTATATACATACAGGGTGTTTCAAAAAAGGTGGCCACGTTGCTAGGATAGGCAGAACACTTAAAATAAGTGGGGTTTGCTTATTAAAGAATTTTCGAAACGACATCCGTATTTAACATACGGGGTTTAAAAAAACTACTGGCAACATTGTAGTGAAATTTTGTGTGAATATGTTTATATCTGGCTCTCATAGAAGGCGCTAGTTACACGGTTCGTACCGGCTAGTTTTAAAAATAACTTTTTTGAGGTTAGATTTTCTAGTCCAAATTTTAAGTGAACTTTACACATCATTCAATTTTACGCCAAAAAGGTACTATTGGTAAAACTCGGTACTATATACCGTTTTCGGAATATTTTGATTTTAAAATGATGAAGTAATAACTGAAGCGGTAAGTATTCTTATTAAAAACAAAAACAATAATATTATTCTAAGGCTAAAGTTATTAATTAAACAAAGAATCATAATAAGAACATTAAAATAAATTTGACTAAAAACATGAAATATTCAATCTGTTTGAGTAAGTGTTCAAAATGGCCTCCGTTTTCTCGAACAATTCTATCCCTTTTCTAAAGAATGCATTAATCTTCTAAACGAAACGGTTGAGGATCAGCTATGAAGTCATTAAAGTGATATTCAATTCTGTCTTGCAACTCTTGACGTGAATTTTCTTCTGGAGCATAGGCTTCTTCCTTAAGATACGACGAAACTGTGTAGTCCAAAGGATTGAAATCACATTACGTGGAGGTCAATGAATCGGAGCTTCTGCGTCTCTACCAATCCATCGATTCGAGTAATGGTTACTCAACCAATTAATACACCTATCAAAGTGCTGGGGAGTTCCATTATGCATAAAAATTAGAGATCTTCGCTCGTTTAGCGTTAAATCTTCTAATATTTAGAATAAATTATATTCTAAAAAGTCGAGGTACACATTACCATTTACATTTCCAGGTATAATGTGAACCAATTAACTTGTCACCTACAGTTACTGCTCAAACATTAACTTTAAACAAGTGTTGGTATAGTGATACCAATTTAACATGTGGATTCTCATCACACCAGCAGTGTGCACTATGAGAGTTAAACATTCCTTGTCCCCTTGTGGCCTCGTTGGTAAAAAGGATACATTAAAAAAAATTGGGATTGAGGACTATCATTTCTAACATTTCGCAAAAATCCACTCTAACCGGTAGTTCTTGGACTTCTCTGTAGTGATAAGGATGTAGCTGCTGCTCCTCAAGTATCCTCCAAGTACATACAGAAGATGTATTTGTATGTCATGCCATATTCCTCACGCTAATTGTTGGATCTTGATCAACTAAATCTAAAATGGTTCTTGTTGTTCTGGGCCTACTAGAATTAATTCTTTTGGTCTCACATTCCCAGTTTCTCAACAACGTCGTTCCACGGCTCTAAACGTTTTTTATTTCGTAGGTTTCTTCTGGGAAACTTTTCTGCATAACGCGTAACCGCTGCACTAGCGTTTCCTAAATACATCACCATGGTTAATAACATGTCGGTGTATTCAACTTCCGAATACATTATGATTATTAATCAACAATATTAAATGTTATTGACATTACCGTCTTAACTATTAATAAATGTCAGTTTTCCATGGTTAACTGATGACATATTGAACACTCACTCTAACTGATTGAATATTTCATGTTTTTAGTCAAATTTATTTTAATTTTCTTATTGTAATTCTTTGTTTTATTAATAACTTTAGCTTTAGAATAATGTTGTTTTTATTAGTTTTTAATAAGAATGCTTACTTTATACCATCATCAGTTATTACTTCATCATTTTCAAAATATTCCGAGTTTTACCAATACCAGTAAAAACAAATTGATGGAATGTGTCAGCTTCCAAACCATATTCGTTTAAAATTTCATTACAATGTCGGCAGTAGTTTCGACATAATCGTAAAAAATGGATATAAACATTTTTTTTTGAAACCCTGTTATTTTACTAAGCAAACCCATCCTACTTTTCAGTCTTCTATCTATCCTAGCAACAGGGCCACCTTTTTTGGAACACCTTGTATAAGTAAACTAAACATATAGCTTAAAGTTGACAAAAAAATAAATAGGACGAATTTGTGCCATTCCACGTGGGATACTATCTAATCAATTTTTCGAGAAAACGGTGATAACCATCTGTGGTGTTTATTTTTTTAATTTTTATACACAAAACATCAAAGGTATGATTTCAAGTACGAAGCTAACACTTCGAATATAGCAAAAAAGTGCCGTCCACCTAAGTTGAAGAATTTGCTAGTACACAATCAAAAGCTAGCGTTCTAGTTAGAATGTGTCTATTTCGAAGATTTTGGAATAAGCAAATTGCAACTCTTCTTGAATTTCTACTGAGATGAACCTTTAATTGTAGAAAATAGTATTAAGAAATATTTTCTAAATTTTCTTCTTTTACTAAGGACGATAGATGTAATTACTATCGAAGCGTTTAAAACTTCTAAAATCTGTTTTTAAATACGAGGGGCAAGCAATTATTATTGAGAATAAAAGAACCAGTGTAACTTTTTCAAAATTTTACATCGGATATGTTCAAAGTAGTTGCCTTCTGCTATTAAAATAACACTGAGTAGCAGTATCGATCTCTTCGTCTTTAAAAAACTTCTTCCTCATAAATTATTTTTTAGCTCAAAAAACAGCCAAAAGTCGCATATTACCAGATTCGATGAGTAGGGAGGGTGTTCGATTACATTAATCTGGTTTGCAGCCAAATACTGCCGAGTTAGCTCTGTAATGTGGGAAGAAGCATTATCGTGATGTAGCATAATTCCCTTTTTTTGGTACTTTATTAAGCGCTTCCGGCAAATAGTTTTCGACGTAGCATTTAGCTGTGGCAGGCTTTTGCTCCTCTAGCTTAATAGCGCTTACTAGACCGGTACTTCTAAAGAACACAGCGTTCATTACTTTCTTTATGGCTTGCTGCTTTTTGATCATTGTTGGTGTGACCTCGTCTTCCTTGTCGAGTTGGCATGTCGAAAAATGGTGTGTAAGTTTCATCGCCTGTTAATTTTAGACAGAGTTTGGTGTCCAGCATTCTTAATCAATGTTAAAGTTTCGTGACAAATTCGTACTCGTTCTGCTTTTTGGAAATCTATAAGATGATGGGGTACGAAACGATTTACGACTTTTTTCAGATAAAGGTGGTCGTGTATTATTATTATAATTTTCACAGGTGAGGATCCAATCCGCAGTTAAACCTCAATTACGGCGTAACTTGTTATCTGCTTCCATAATCTTCTTTACAATAGCAATGTTTTCCTCTGTCACAAAAGCAATGGGAGAGCCTGCGCCTTTCTGGTGATCAAGTGTAGTTCTTCCACGTTCGGATTCCTTGTACCACCTGTAAATTGTTGCAAAGCAAGGGGCCTGATTCCCAAATGTTGATTTCAAACTCTTTTCTCAATCATACGCAATTAATAAGCCTTTCTTAAAGTTATAATAAATCATTATGAGAAAATGTTCTCGTGTTCCATTTTTTCACTACACTTACCAAACTGGAAACTATCCTTTTCAAATAGTATTTAAGATAAATTAGCAAATAAAGCGGCAAATATCAACTAAAGAGTTTTTCTTACTGAGGCTACATTTTTGTTTTCCATGGCCTGCCTAATTTCTTCATTCTCACACAATATAAGTATTCTTAGTTAACGTAAGTCATTAAAGCTTTCATTTTCATATCTAACCTTTTTGCGGCCGGGGCCGATTGAATTGCGCTTTTCTATATTCAGTCCAGAAAAAGAACTCAGAATTCGCTGAAATTTAAGTTTCTCGGCTTTTTTAAATTTATGCTAATACAAAACTATTCCAGACATTGATGAAGCTATGCAGGGCGAAACGTCAAAACAGAGTCCTGCGACCTAAGTACTAATATTTTTGAATGAAATAATGAATAAGGGACCAACAGTATTGAAGATCTTAGTTAATTTATAAATACTCTTAAAACCGCAAATCATATAAATGGTAAATAAACCATTTTCAGCTAGAATAACTTACTCACGTAATTTTAAGAGTAAGGAAATCTACCTACGGTTAGTATTTTTGTGATATATAAAAAATTACGAGAAATAATAGATGAATTGCGAGTTTGATCGTGAATTTAAAAACTCGCCCCTCCCCAATGAAAACTCGCCCCCCCCCCTTTTTAATTCCAAACGAAGCAGACAAAAGAAAAATAGACACGTAACGAAACGAAGCTGAGAAGGTAGAAAATGGTTTCGTTGATGTATAAACATGTACGTGTTCGTAAAGCTATATGGATGTTGTAGTAGAGGACACATTCACCTTTAACCTCAATTTGTAAGAAATAGGTCATGTAATAAGACGATCATAGTATGCGCAGGGTTATTCATGGTATACAATACCAAATATTATGGCTAAACTACAAGATTGAAAAAAGTTTTGTTTTTGGGATAATTGCATAATGTACAGGGTGTCCTAAAGTTCGGGAGCATATCAAAGTCATGTTTTTTGGAGGAAAATTTTTAAAAATACCAATTTTCAAAACACGGACTGATTTTTTACTGAACTCAATATTCACACACTAGCCTATATCAGTTTGTTAATTGTATTTATTTGATAGTTATTTAAAGGAATTCCTTTAGTGCTATTTTTCTCTTATCATTACAATAATTCAAAGTGAACGTTTATACTAAAGAATAACGAATTGACAAGATATTTATTTTCTAAGACTATTTTCCAAAAAAACACTTTATCTTGTTTAAATTAAACGTTATTGCATGTCAAAACCCGTAATTATTCAATCTTAGTTTTTGAACGCCCTGTATAAAACAGTTACTTTTTTACAAATAGAACGTATACTTTAAACAATTTGTGCGTTTCAGTATAAATATGGTAAAAAAAAAAAGAAAAACACTTGTAGAGAGACTTATTATTCTCATTTTTGCTGCATATTTACAAAACACAACATAATTCGAAAACCATAAGGTTTAGGTGGAGGAAACTCTAATGAAACTAATGATTTTTTTTCTATTTAGAATTCTATTAAAGAAATGAGAAACCAAAATTGTAATGATGTAAATACCTGCCCTGATAACCACAAAATGTTTTACAAATTTGTTACAGATCAAAAATTGAAAGCCATCTATGTCATAATTTTTTTTTTCTTTACTGTATCGAACTTTTCAGAAACAATGGTAATTTACGTTACATCATTGAAAAGGTAATAAACGGAACTACTAAAAACTTTAAAAATACATGGCTTCCATAAGAAAAAACAAATTTGATGATGATCACTTAATAACGAAACGTCGAGTGTTAAAACTATTAACACTATTGGATAGAGCAAGAAAGATGGAAATGTAAATGTGTAGTCCGATTTCAAATATCGATTTTCCAAATTTTCGGTTTTTTTCGGATATCTCCTGAAGTACTCGGAATTTTGAAATTTTTTAAACGGAATTTGTATAAGCACATAAATCCGGAACTTTGTCTTAATTTAAGCTACGTCGTATCTCTTACGGTTTTCAAGTTCCCCATATATATATATATATATATATATATATATATATATATATATATATGCTCGCGTGCGCGCGTGTGTGGGGGTGTGGATGTGTGGGTGTGGTGTGTGTGTGTGTGTCTGTGCGTGTGTGTGTGTGTGTGTGTGCGTGCGCGCGGGCGTGTGGGCGTGTGTGCGTGCGTGTGTGTGAAATATTTACAAAAAGTGCTTAAAAATATGAAATATACGGCGCACATCTTTTATTGGTATGACGTTAGTCAAAAACAGATTTGTAAAAGGTATCCTGTAATCGTGGACATAGACATTGACCTTTGACCTCAAGTTGTGAGAAATAGGTCTAACATCAGTTAAACCCTTAACGTTCGTGGTGCTTATACTATTTTTCGTCGGATCTTTTTTTTAATTCTTGGTTGAGTTAGGAAAACAACATTGTAGAGTAGTCATCGTTTCCATAGATACAAATGCATAAACGAAACACGTATTTTAACGTACTTCTAGAACGGTAAGTAATTAGTTAGCCGCAATGTTTGCGTTTAACAACCACAGCAACCAGTTATGAAGGGTAACGTCAACCTTCCGATTTAAACGTTGGCATGGTAAATTAATAAATACGACTGATCGGACAAAAAATACCCTAAAATAATAAATGCTCAAAGTATCTTCCGCAGTCTTAAACATATTTTCTTCCCCGATCTACAGTGTTTCTTACAACATTGGCTAACGTATCAGTAGTTATACTTGCGGTATTCTAAAATTTTCAGCTTTGTAAGACCTATATAATAAACCATCCCCTATAAATAGCCCGCCAAAATAAAGTCGAAACTAGTCAATTCCTGTGAATGGGCTGGCCAACGCACAGTCCGTTTGCAGCAATTACCCGCTCATTAAATCGATTGATTGCGTAATCTCAACCATTACAAAAGTAGTGGGGTAGAAAGACGAAATGTAAAGCTTACGATAACATAATGTCAAATTCTAGCAATACTATAAACGCTGAATGGAAAATTATTAACTCCTTAAAGAATAGTTTAACCGTTAACAGTAATCCTATTAATTAAAACATCTTAAACAATTACTTTGTTCACTCTTCGGAAAATGCAGTAAAAAATATTTCTAATCCACAGTTGTATGGTGCTGTGCTTTTAATATAAAATTAAATTCTAACATAAATTTTACCTTTAACGGCATTTCTCAAGTTGTATTAAGAGATATATTCAGTTCTCTAAAAAATAGTAATTCCCAAGACAGTTATGGTGTTTGCCCAAAAATGTTAAAACTAAACAGTAGTCAACTGATTAAACCACTTACAAAATTAATCAATTTATCATTTACCAACGGAATTTTCCCGGATGAATTAAAGACAGCTATTGTTGTACCCTTTTACAAGAAAGGCGATATTATCGATCCTGGAAAAAACCAAACACTGCAGGTCCAGTAATTTATTTTTTACACTTTAGAATGTTTTGCGCAAGACAAGCCCTCTATGGCAATATTTCTAGATTTAACACGTGCGTTTGACTGCGTGTCTCATACTATTTTGATAAAAAAGTTAAAAGAGGTGTATAATTTTAGTGCACTTAGCTGTAATTTGATTTTGTCATATCTAACTAATAGATATCAGGCTGTAAAAATCAATTCAAAAACGCCAGATTTCCGATTGATAAAACGTGGAGTCCCTCAAGGATCAATATTAGGTCTTCTTCTTTTTCTTATGTAGATCAATGGTTTTCCATATTATTTATCCGAAATGGCTGAATATCTGTTATACGCTGATGATACAACATTACTCATTAGCGAAAAGGACGTAAATAATGTTATATGGGCATCTCAGAAAACGTCAACTTTAGCTGAAGAATGGTGTACAGCAAATTTTCTACCTTTAAACAATTCAAAAACTGTTGAAATGGTTATATCATTAAGGCAACGTATTTTTGAAAGCCCCAATTTCGCTAGATCCCAAATTAAACTTTGTAGCACCTGCCGATTCATTAGCCAAATTAATCAGTAGCAATATATATTTATTACGCCGACTTGCTGGCAACATTTCGACGAATACCTTAAAATTAGCCTACTTTTCATTTATTCATAGTCATCTTTGCTACTGCATTATTGCGTGGAGCAATTGTGCGTATTCATCTCGACTATTTTCCCTTCGACGTTGTGCAATACGGATTTTGAGTGGTTTAAGGAAAACTGTAAGATACTCTTTATAGAATTAAAAATATTAACTTGCCGAGTTTGTGTATACTAAACTGCTTATTATGTGTCAAGTGTATAAAAGATGATAAACACATAACAAGTTCTCACATTCATAATTACTCTACGAGAATATGTAACGACATTTGCAACAAATTCTAGGTATAGATTAACCAAAGCACGTAGAAGCTTTGTAAATTTATCCGTAAAATTTTGTAATATTCTACCTACCGAATTTAGTAACCTAGAGTACAAAACATTCAGAAATATAAATAAATTATTTTTAACAAAAGATGCATTTTATAGTATTGCGGAATTTGAGGAATTTAATTTTGAATCATTACAATTGTAGTTTTAATTTTGAAATTGTTCATTGACATCTGTAAACGTGCATTCAAACGTACTACATCAATAAATATTATTATTATTATTAAAGTATATTCAACTTCAAGTTGCAAGATAAATTGTATCTACTAGTAAATCTTTTTAAAACAACCCTAAACATCTTATTTCTGCGAATGGGTATTTAAAGAAAATTGGTGCTATAATTCTTGTACCAATAATACTGCTCCAAACACTGACGCCAAATCTTTCTTGAAAATTACCTTCCTGCATCAGATCTACACCCAGATAATACGTAATACGTAATTTGTATCTTCCCTCTTCACAAGTAACACTTCAGAACTCGTGCGGTTACATACACAACCTCCATATCCACCATTTACATAATGTGGATCCAGTTTATCCACTGCTCAGAGCATATCGTCACTGGTTGATTCAAATTAACCGCTACATGAAGTAAAGGGATTTTCTACTAGGAAGTAATCTAAAATAATTAACTCTTAGTAAGGATACATGCTTGTTTACTGAAAATGCGGATCAAAAAGAGACCATATGTTCGTTTTATTCAGTTCTAACACTGAAAGGATCCCATAGTGATTTTATAAAAGAGAGTGGTGAAGTTTATAAATTGGGAGTCCAAAAATCAGGAAGACAGTACCCTATCATTAAAGTTTCTGACAAATGCGTTTGTAACGACGAAACCTCATATTAAAGAGCGGCAAACACCAAAAGTAAGTTTTACTTGTCATATCTAACCGATATAACAAATTGTAATAGATCAGTGACAACTATTACCAAATATTCACATTATTTATTATGTTATCTTTAGATATGATTTATATACATAAAAGCGTAGAAAAATGGTTCAACCAAACAATTTCAACCGTATTATAATACAACGTCCGTTTTTGAACAAAATATTATCCATAAAGTTCAAAATTCGGAAATTAGAAAAAATGAGCGTCTATGGAAAGTTTATAAATATACTTATATTTATCAAGTAATAGAAAACGTCTGTTTACACCAAAGCTTCACTCCCTCATATATACGCATCACATGTGATATTTGTCATGTGGTATTTTAAAATATTATGTTTCTAACGTATTTGGCTCGTGCTGCACTCGAGTAAATAAAAACAGCGAGATTTTAATTTCCTAAAATGATTACGAACCATATGTCGAGCTTTAATAGGTTTGAGTTTACGTAAACTTGAAACATGAAGGGGCTATATGGCAACAAACTTCAAGGGGGTGCGCGCTCGCTAAATGGACCGTACAATTATGGGAGTTAAGTTTGTCTTCAGTAGAGATATTCTGATTAAATAGACGACAATCATAATCTTAAGAGTTGGCTTCTTAGATGAAACGGCATTAATAAAAGTGATACGTTTTGTTTGTTGGATTTGAAAATATTTATGTGTTTTGCTTTAGTTTCCTATGCGTGCTCTCGTAAAAAGTTTTAGGAAAATGGGATTTCATCGGATACTGATGAAATATATGCGTACTTTTTATACGACCTATTCGGAAAATAAACCATTTTTATTTTCTTTTCGGTTTATATTTACTGATGTGGTTCTATATTGAACAAAGCCCATTTCTATTTTCTTTTGTAGGTAAATATTGCATTTATTGTCATACCTACTTGTAAAATATCGAATGTACAAAAGGGCTTTGACAAAATAGAATAAAACCAGTTAAGCGTGTTCTTTGACAATTCTTGTAATTTTTAGAGATAAGTTTAGATCCAATGATCCATGCTATATACCTACTACCATCCTTTTAATGTTATAGATCTGTTATTAGACATTTTGCAGCCTGATTTATACAAACGATAACACATGAATAAGGTATTGTCATATTAAAATGTCATTACAATACTATTTCATCTAAAAGAGATTATTACCTGGCTTAATTTGCTGACAGAAATGTAGATGTACAAATGCAACCATGAATAATTGTATTTAATCTCTTTTTTACCGATGAACTTTCGCATAATAACTATATTTTTGAAATTCCTTTAAAGCTGTTTTAATTTTTGTATGTATTCAAATCCAAACTGAGAGGTTAATTAATTACAAACAGTTTTTGAGTAGGTATTTATCGTTACTTAATTAAAATTCTTGCAGACTTTTAATAAATTAATCGAAAACGTGTTGTGTAGGGGTTGTATAAAGTTTTTAATCGATTAATGTAGGACAAATACTTGAAATGTTACATTTTGAAAAAAATATTTAAAAAAACTTGTTTTTATTCTACCAATATATTTTGAAATTATATTTATGGGATCGATTTAATCGCATATTTATATTAAATTATAAAAACTAGTAGTTATATCGCATTTAAATTTATTTTAATAAGCAGTTTTACATCATTCTACTAAATTATTAAACCTGAATACCTTGATAAAAAGTAGATTATTAATTTAATTTTTTACCATTAACTTTTTGGAATGGGTCCAATATTTTGGTTATCTCGTTATTCGTTGGCTCATATATGATTTACACATACTTTTCGTTAAAACTAATGAAGGCGTTTTAGGCGTGGTGTGACACGGGGACAGTCATCATTGACTTTTATGTTAGAAAAAAAAACTTGAATATAATTCAACAAGCTGGTTTAGTGATGGTAGATACATATTATTAAATTTAATAAAATTGTGTTTTCTTCATAATTACAGCTCAACCGTGAAACGATGTACCTCCTCTATCATTATAAACTTAAAATAAACACGTAATTAACACATCTTCATTGGACTTAAATTTATTTAGGTGTTAATTGCACATTTTTATTAAAATTTTTAATAAAAAAATTTTTTTTCGTGATAATTTGCAATTAAAAATATTAACTGAAACTCATTTTAACGTATTAAAAAGTCGCATAGTACTTATACGTTTTAGAACCTCACAATTTTATGAAAAGAAACGTTGTGGCAAAATAAAGGACTATTATCTAACTCTTTAAAGTTTAAATAATATAATTATCATATAAATAGGTTCCTATTTAACATTTGCCAACAAAAGGATTCGTTATCTTTTTTACATGCAAGTTCCTGTCTAATATTCTACTAATATAAACATCTGATATGAGAATGTTGCTTTGCATAATTTTTTAGCGTGAATATTAAAATCATCCATAGAAGATGAATCGTGGCCTTTAGAAAGGTGGGAATGTCTGGGAATTATAAAAATGATATGTTAAGCAGAGTAAGCATCAAAAATCGGATCTTGTACCTAACCTTCTCGCGGAAAAGGGGCAAATCTTATGATGAATTATCTAGATTATCAAAATCAAAAAAGGAAGCTAGTAAATTAAAACTCGTATCATGTATTTGTATTTATACAATAGAAAAAGATAGCATTTAGTTTTTAAACGATATCATTTTGCTTTATGTTTGATTTGACGTTCAGTAACTAGGACTGTTGAGGATGAATTTTATTTTTTATTTGAAATTTGTCGCGTACCTACCTATTATTTAATCTAATAGTATACATTATCTTATTTTTATTTTTAAAGTTGATAAATTTTGATTATAATTGTTGGTATCATTGTTTACACTTATGTGAGCACAATATTAAAACCATACATTATTTTTGATAAGCACGCGCAGGTTTTTCTGGCTAATGCATACATACGTGCTTATCATGCATACATTTTTTGCAAAATTTTGACTCACGTGACTGATGTACACAGAAATGCTTAAAATACTAAACAAACTATTAATTCGTTGTTCTAAATTTACTGTAAATCGCAGTATGCGTTCGTAAAGCAATAACAACAAAACCATACGATTAATTTTTATTATTACTGCATAATGTTAATGAGATAATTTTAATTTTAATGATAATATATATATATATATATATATATATATATATATATATATATATATATATATATATATATATATATATATCATACATACATACATACATACATACATACATACATACATACATACATACATACATACATACATACATACATACATACATACATACATACATACATACATACATACATACATGTATAATTAGGGCCTGTTCTGGACACTTGGCCCCCTGTGTAAAAAACTTTATTTTAATCTATCATTTACTTAGTAGTACATTAACAACTAATCAAACATGTTACAAACAGTTATTAACTTTAATATGCAAACACAAAAAAACACTAAAAGTATGCTTTTCTTGCTTTAATACTAGCAAATGTTCGTAGGGAAATCGTGGTATTAGGAGATATTGTCAATAGATTATTTTTAATTAAATTGATCGATTGTTTGTACAGATTCTTGATTGGACCGAAAATGAAATTTAAAATTTAATAACTCTCTAGTGGGTCTGCCAAACATAAAATTCTGTCCCATTCGGATGCCCGGGAGGGCAGGACTCAAGCGACCTTGGTCCTCGAAAGTACCAATATTCGGATTCATTACTGCAACATACGTGGTATCAGGTCGAATCTTAATGCTGTTCAGTAACACCTTGAACAAATGCAACCGGATATTCTGTTTCTATCAGAAACACAAGTCTCCGTTGGAAGCACTGATTCGCCTGACCTGCAATTTCCCAGATACAACTTCCACATTAACTTTCGCCTTAGAGGCGGAGTATGTGCGTATACCAAGGGCAACGTAGGTTGTAAGAGGATATCCACTTTGGAAAACAACAAATTTGGCGCGATTTGGTTCTGGCCCCAATTTGTGAAATTCTACTATTGTTTGTATAGGTCTCACAATGATAATAATTTCCAAGATCTTTTTGATTACCTTAGCCTGAAGATAGACTACCTCTTATCACAGTTTCCATCTTGCAATATTTCAATTTTGGGAGATTTTAATGCCCACAACTCCAATTGGCTTCAATTTTCATCTACCGTTAATCTAGCAGGTCATAGTGCAGAAACATTTGCTGTATCCTGTGATCTCACACAACTAATTTCCGAAAAAACCAGAATCCCTGACAATCCTAACCATACTCCACATCTCCTGGACCTATTCCTTCTAACTAACTCGCTTGTCTATAAAACAAGAGTCCTTCCCCCACTTGGTCAACCCGACCACTGTCTGATCGAAATAACTTCCTCTGTACCCAATCCCACTGTTAGTCGAAAAACAGATAGAACTATGTGGTGTTTTAAATCAGCTAACTGTAGCGAACTGGAAGATTTTTTTGCAACCGTCCCCAAGCGTCAGTATTGCTTCAAACGGTTCTCCTCTTCAAACATTGCTCTTTCAATAACTGAAGTTATCTTGATGGGTATGTTATACATTCTAAGAAAATACAATCGTGTAGGTCATGCCCGTTCCCAACCCTGGCGTAATAGGGCTTGCACTGATGCAGTATGGCAAAAGCATAAACTATATACCAAATGGAAATCAAGTAAATCTGTCGAAAATCACACCAACTATATTGCCACAAGGAATAGTTGCAAAAGCATCATCAACAAGGTGAAAAAGGTGTTTGAAGAACATAAATGCAAAGAATTAGTAGCATGTCCTTTGGGTAGTCGTAAATTAAGGTCATTAGCTAAGCCATCAGTAAAAACTTTAGTACATCTTCCTTTCCTCTCATGACGTTTCGGGACGGATCTGTAGTAGACGATTCTGCTGAAAAAGCCAACCTCTTTGTCGATTACTTTACATCAATGATTCTGGTAAAATAGCCATTCATAAACATTTCTCGGCAGTCTAACAATATCCCTAAACCCTCCCAGTGTTCCTTAGTGCTTTAGCATGTTAGGCAACACCTTGAACAAGTGCAACCGGATATTCTGTTTCTATCAGAAACACAAGTCTCCCTTGGAAGCACTGATTCGCCTGACCTGCAATTTCCCAGATACAACTTCCACATTAACTTTCGCCTTAAAGGCGGAGTATGTGCGTATACCAAGGGCAACGTAGGTTGTAAGAGGATATCCACTTTGGAAAACAACAAATTTGGCGCGATTTGGTCCTGGTCCCAATTTGTGAAATTCTACTATTGTTTGTATAGGTCAGATTTACTTGATTTCCATTTGGTATATAGTTTATGCTTTTGCCATACTGCATCAGTGCAAGCCCTATTACGCCAGGGTTGGGAACGGGCATGACCTACACGATTGTAAGTCTCTTCGGGAATACTATAAGTAAAAAAAAAACTGCAAAATTATTTACATGATTTTACAGGATTTATGCTTTGGTCAATTATCATAAAATAAAAATTAACCTTAAAATTAATTTTTTCATTTAATATTTGTCCATCTGGCCTCGTAGTGAAATTGCCTTTTCTTCCACCAAATTTTGTTTAAATGTTGAAGCGTAAATTCTGGCGAGATGTCTAATTTCTCTTTTTCAGCACTTTAAATAAAATCTTCGTAACTTTCCTTGTTTTCTTTACTTTCTTTTTTCTACTGGATTCTACTAATTTTTTTTAAATGTGCTTACATATTCGTATGAGAATCTTGAAGTACTTTACTGACAGAATTAATTTTAAATAACATATCGTGCCAAATCACGATGGAGAAAACAAATTTAAAAGAATTAGTTTTATTGGCTTACAATTGAACCAATTGCTTGGAGTTTGCATCTCTAGAGTTATCATTTACTAACCTATCGTAAATTTTCCGAAGAGTGGCACTAACGGATTTCAAAGTAAAATTTGAAATATTCTTTTGTAATATGTTCCAACGATAAAGCGAACAAGAGAAGAATGTATATAATTCTTGGATACAATTCAGCTGATCCTAAAGTAATATTCGCTGCACCACATGCTACCAAATTCAAAGTATGTGCAGTACGTGGCAAAAACATAGCTCTGGGATTTATATAAAGTATTCTTCTTTGAAGTCCGATATTTTTCCCTCGCATGTTTGCGCCATTATCATAACCCTGTCCGTCATGTTATAAATATGAATGCTTAATTCTCCTACCGTTTTAACCAGTACAACCCCTCCCCCATTACATCCTGAATAGGATAGAAACCTAAAAAGTACTCCGAAATATTTGCATCAACATTTTGGTCTTCATCCATTGAAATAAATCTAGTGACAACTGTTCAATATGACTAGCGTCAGAAGTAGAGCCGATAAGAACAGAGTAATAATTTGATTCCAAAAGTAAATCTATTGTTTTTCTTCGAATTTCTTTAGCATTTAAGGATATTACTTCATTCTGGGGTTTGTTTCTTAAATAATAAGGTATGCGTGTTGAGGATATCTTGCTAAGTTCAGTATTTTTTGAATGAATAGAAAGGACAAAATATATTTAGTTTCGACAACTTTCAAGAAATCTCCATTATTTGTTTCATATAGTTTGTTTGATGTTCCTCATAAAGCTAAACATTGACCTACTAAGAACATTATGACATGCAGTAGTTGCTTCTAAAACGTTACACCAATATTGCCTCTTCAACTCGAACATTCTTAGTTCTTTACGATTTATTGTATTAAAAATAATTAGTGTTAGCACGAAATACAATAGCAACATGTTTTTTTGGGTTTCCGTTTCTTATCTACTGACTGATATTTCATTTGAAGCTGTATACCATACACAGTATTTATCCGCCGGTGCGCCGGCGGTATGTTTGTATTTTTATGCGAAAATTGAAATTTACGATAGTAATATTTGTGTAATTATATAAAAATGAATTATTTGAAGAAATGTTCCTTATGTTATCGCCTGCGTCATTTAAACTCATCGCCCTATAGATATGAACGGCTTATATAATGTACAACTTTCAAGGTGAAATACTGTGTGAGGACCGGATGAGCACTTGTCCAATTTGAAATTAAGAGAAGTAACGCGGTAAGTTCCGTAGCGTCATAGAGGAAGCGTTTCAAACCTATTTTCCTATTTTTCAATGCATAAATTTTTGTTGTTTATCTCATAATGTAAATATTATTATGTTTATTGTTATTACACTAATTCGTAAATTTCGAAAAGGGTATTTGTGTTGCACAATATACTCGATATACTCGACATCAACCTTAGGTAAACAGAAACAAGTAATAGACAACGAAACACGCGAAATATCTTCGGCAACTAGAGTTGCTATTGTTCAAAACTATAACATCAAGGAAGAGAAAAACCTTAATTTGTATATCAGTCGTATATTTCTCAATTTTTTTAATCTAGATATGCCGCAATATTGATTTGAGGGCGTGTTTTAACATATAGGGTGCCTACATTTTTCATTCTTATAGTTTATCTACTTAAAAAATCAATAATGATTTCATCAAGAGTGAGTTTAATTAACTCCTCAAGGCGACAAGCACCATCCGGTCCAAAAATGTATACCAACTCAGTTAGAAGATACTTGTTCCTTCAATTTCTTAATGTTTCGTCACATATGAAAATTCTCTATCTAGACCGTAAGGTATTTGGAATCCCAAATTTAGACATTTCCGAGGTATACGCCAAAATTTACAAAATGGTTTTTCATGTAAATCTGTTTATTTGTTCGAGTAGCAACTCTTAATTTGTGACACACTTTTTATCGACTTGAAGTGAATTGAAAACCAAACCAAATACTGCTATGTCGGTAAATTTTATTGCCGTTTTCTTGTATTGTTTTTTGTATCAATCAATAGAAAATGGGGGGGGGGGCCAACCGTAAACTTCAAATATAATTAAAACATGCGCTTCTTAGCACCAATGAGAAAAATGATAAGTCGCTTCTTATACCTTTCGTTTTTATATTAAGAGTGGGTTCGTAGCTCACACGGTATACAAAATCTTCAAAATGATATTTTGAATAGAGTAGTCTAGAATCACTATAAACTCACGAGTAAAGAAGAATAATAAAAAGTTAGTTAGGTAAAATGTGTATTAATGTTAAAATTAGCAAACATTTTCTATCCCATACTGAAAGTTTGTTTATTGACAAGATCGACAAGTATGGATATCTGTAAGGTCACTAACGAGAACTAAATTAATTTTAATATTTTGTGATTAACCCATATAATATCCAATTAATATATAAATTTTAGGAAAATATATGTCAATAAAAATTCAAATCATAACGTTCTCATTAGTTTTTTGGTTAATAAAGATATACCATTGCATGTTATGCACATGCTCTCAAACTTGATTTCTTTTATGATGAATGTTGTTGTACGACATTGAAAAAATTATAGTGAACGTTGTTCTACGCAAAATGATATTGGTATTGCAAAGTAATCATTTACTAAATGTAAAGTTCACAATTGAGAAGTTTTTAGTAATGAAATGAATTTAGTTTATTGCTAATTTTATTTTATTTCTTTTACGTCTTATAACTAGTTTACATATTAACTTTAAACCTGAGTAGTTGCTAATCCGACATTTAACAAACTATAATGTTAAACTAACACAACGGATTTTTGGACTAATTCTTTGGATCGCGTTGTAATAATGTCGGATTAAGACGGTACAGATACGTTCAATAAGATTTTGAAACATTTTTGTCCACAACTATAGTATAATATAGTCGTTATACGTCTAGGTATACAATACTAATAGCATAATTACACACTAATTTTCATTAATCACTGTTATTGTCATTAGCAACGGGATTAATAAAAATAAATCACTGTTATTTTATATATCCTCATGGTATCTGTTAAATACATTCAATAAAGAGTGTCGGTTTGTAGAAGAGAATTGATCTCTTTCTCTCTCTTAGACGTTCACGCATTTGCGAATAACACTAACGTTGGAATAAAATCGAAGCGACTTGGCGATGAACATTTATTTTATTTGTTACCATGAAAACGTCGATGTAACAATCATGCACCATTTTTTTGCAATTTTTAATTAAATTTAGTTCATTTGCACATCTATACTGAATACTAAATTTGCTAAAAAAAACTAATGTAAAATGGATATTCCGTCTACTTCTAAAGAACAGTTAACATTAACGCCACCCAATGTAAGGCAAGCAGCTGAAATATTAACAATTTTTTGATGTCGGCGCCAAATGATAAACATCTTCCAGCGTTAAATATTTTTACTAATGTGAACTAACCGTATATATTTTCTAGATCGCATTAATAATGGCAATAATGGGTGCTTGCCACTTAATTGAACTATATAACTCGAAAATTAGCGAAATTCAACATTTGGGAACAACACTACTTGCTACAGTCCCTAATACAAAAACAAAAATTATATGAAAATTTACAATCACTGGGGAGTTTTGCGAAATGTGTAAAGAGTATATATTTAAGCGAGAAGTGATAGTTTTTCTGCAGACGAGAAACGCAAATTTAACAAAACAAGAAATTGGCATTCATCTCTTTATAAAAATGGGTAGAGATATTGCTAATTTTTTAAAACCACCAAACCCAGAAAGCTACACTGGACGTAGTTTCCGAAAAACTTCTGCTACGATTTTAGTTGATGCGGGTGGTGATATTACTTCCTTTGAGAAGGCATCGAGGGTTGGAAGTCCTCAACGGTAGCCAAAGTTTACTACATTAATGACTCCACACAAAATAAAGAGAATACTGCTAACAAAATTTGTAATTCAATTACAAATATTAGCAGTAAAAATTGTTTTAGATTTACAATTAATATAAATGTTAATAAATAAAATTTCCTTATAGTTTATGCTTAATATTATAAATGTTAATTCGTCTTAAACTGGCGTGTTTTTGACGATAACTAGGTTAATTAGCATTTTATCAAACAACTGAAAACAATTAATTTACATTTTCATCATATTTGACAGATCAACATGTCCGTGTTAATTTAAAATGAAATAAGTATTTGATTTAAATTCAAAATATTTGTAGTCATAGACAAAGCATAGTATACAACTCGAATACCAGGGCTATTAATCACTCGAACGATTTGCTCGACTCGCCTGCAGCTCGTTCCGCAAACATCGTTCTCGTGATTAATAGCCTCTCCTATATGCTCGTTGTATCATATACTATTAAGCAATATAAGAAATAATAATAATAATAAAAGTTTATCTTTCTTAGGCAGCCAACGACAGTAACATAAAGATACAATTACAATACAATAGCTTTATTGGCGTGCAAAAAAGGTACCAGAAAAATAATAAAGGCTGTGTAATGAAGGTCTCGAGGGCGCTTTAAGAGGGATGCGCTTAACACCGTTCCTATTTGGCACGATACTAGACCACAAAATGAAGAAAGCCAAAAAATGGCGCGTTACTGGTTACTGGTAAATACGAAAAACACCTGTTGAAACTGAAAATCGTAGACGATATGGTGCTGATAACAAATACGAAGTAAAACTTTCAATACAGCCTTGAGGTAGTAGAAGAAGAACTAGTGAAGATAAATGTGCATTTACTCACGAAAAACCAGGAATAATAGTATTAAGGGATAAGACGAAATAAGACTGAACAAATTGAGCTGGTAGAACATTTCAAGTACGTGAAAAACAGAAGAATAGAAATGAAAATACCTGAAAGAATCGGAAAAGTAGCAGGTCTGATTCATCAGATGAATACAACGCATTAGGAAAGATAGGAACACCAAAATATATAACAACGGGAATATGGAAAAACCGGTTCAACCAACAATAATGTGTAGCAGCGAGGCTTGGGGACACAATCGAAGAAACACAAATCTCGAATCAGCACAGTGGATGTAGAGACATAATATCATATATTCAGGTTAAAAATAAAAATAGAATCTATAAATGTTATTATTATTCGGAGATATATTAAATGGTTTGGACATATGTACCAAGTTCCCGTCGACATACCTGTTCGAAACGCAATTGCTAGGCAGATAGAGTGAAACAAGGTCAAGATGAATACAATCCAACAGACAATAGGGATTGGGGCGAAATATGAGCCTTCAACACAAAAAAGGAAGAGCTAAGGATTAAAGGTCTTCGGTGCTTATTTTTTCTTTATCGTGAATTTCTTGCAGAATATGGAAGGATACGGATACTACGCATTAAAACAATTTTTGTTTTCACTCAATAAATGGTTTTTTCGCAAGAAAACGTTGAGAATTAACTGATTTTTTTTACATTAACCAAAAAATGCATTTTAAGAGCTTTATACTCAAAATATCTCAATGAAATTTTATTTCATGTCGTAGTTTAAGGTTTTTACTTGGTAATTATGGTTTTGTTAATCACAAAATATTTGTAAATTTGTAGAAACTTACGTAGAATGTAAATGCTGCGCAATCCTTTACCTTCTTCTTTACTCCGACTTTTCCAACTTAAACGTTTGGCGTGACGTTAAATTGTTCTGTGATTCCGTTAATTATTTACTTTTTATGGGTACTATTTAATGTTTGATGTATGTGCACCAAAAGACTAACGATCGTCTTTTAGAAGAAGATGGCCGTTTTTCATTAATCTTTTAGGTCACTTTGTACTAGCGTTTCATGAAGAAATCATAGGGATGCGTAAGCTTTCGAAACTTGACAAACCTGATGAAGTTACGAAATTAAACGTTTGTATCCTTTAGCATAATGATACACTATTTTAATACTTATTAAACGTCCTTGTGTAATTATTATACACAATAGTTATTTGTATGCCAAGGACACAAAATGCAAAAGAAAAGTAAATTGGCGGAAGATGCCGCTTGCGGTCTAAGCCGACAATCTTGAGGCCGTCAAAGCCATTTTGCACCCAACAAAAAATGTGTACAATCGTTAAATAAATATGAATAAACAATCAAATTAAAGTTATTTATGTATATAAGCAGTACTAAAATTCGCAGTGCGCTACCATGTGGAACAGTATAAAATTTACCTAGCAACGCTGATACGTCAAACAACATTAATTATCAAATTACATTTTACAATTAAGTATAATTCTTTAAATTGCTGAAAAATCAGCATAACGTGCTACCTATTACACTGCTAGAAATAATTGATCGAACAGAAAGGCATTTTCCGTCCGCTGCACACGGTAACGGACAGGAATCTATTTTGCGTCCGCTGTACATGGCAACCGACGCATTATTGCATTTCGGTCGCCGTGTGGTGTGCAAAATGACATTTTGCTGACAGTTGCACACAGAAAACATTTTATTCCAATAGAGATCTAATCTAATATACTTATCTTTTAACTAAACCCTTTATAGTTACGTGTAGTTATCAAATTTGTTTATATTTAGATTAATATGCAATTAACAGATCACAATTTACAAAAATACAATGTGTCCCAAATCCGCTTCTCTATAAAGTGATTTCGGCTCCTGTTATACTTACGGCAAAGTTTAAATGGGAAAAGTTTTAGAGGGAGATTATAGCATTCGATATCCGGTTTCAGATTTACGATCGGTCAATTTGTTTTGAAAATATCGGCGAAAAACCAAAAAATGGCGGATTTCGTTTTTCGCCAGTAAATCCGAAATGGTTAATTTGACAGCTGTCACAATGTGAGATTATTCCACAATGTGAGATTATTCGGACAATTTTTTAAGACGAATAAGATGGCGTGTATGACATGTCACAATCGTCTTTTGTTATCCCACAATCTTCCTCAACTTTCATTTTTATTATGGCCGCCATATTGGATTTTTCGATTTTTGGAAAGAGCGCAATATTTCCAGTTTAGTGATGTCTCACAAGTGCATAAAGGATTAGAGTTTCATCGAAATATCACACTTTCTAAAGTTAGGTCTTATTTATTATTAGTAGGCCATGATTTATTTGTCGCAAAATAACATTAATAAATAATGTATACAATTCTTTGAAATTTCAATAAAACATGAAATTAAATAACGACCTCTCAACAAGACAGATGTTTTGGTACAAATTCCCAGCTATGAGTGTGTTAAAAATAAAGCCAGAAAAATCGTCATTAATTTAATTAATACTTGGATCTTTGAACAACCTACAATAAAATTACAATTACAATTAATTTACAGATTTGCAAAATGACGTCCATTTACATCGAGACATTTTTGACAATTAGTTTTTCGTACAACCCTAGCAAGTGTATTTCCGTGAACACTATTTCTAAATGTATCCAAAACTCTCAGTCTCAGGATTTGTATGGTCGCAAGAGGATCAATGATCATTGTTGTGCTTATTAAAACTCCACAATTCGTAAACCTACTCTCATCAGACCACAAGACATGATTAACAAAATCGGGATTTTCATTACAAATTCTAGTATACAACTCGCAGAAGCGCATTCGTTTTGGAAAATCAGTTTCCTTAAGTCCTTGAACTATTGTGGGTTTGTATGGATAGTAGTTATTCTTTTTTAACACTCTTTGTACCGTTGATTTTGACACACGAATTTCCCGTTCTACCGTTCTTACCGATGCACTGGGGTTTTCGTTGACAGCTTGTAAAATGTTTCTGGCACGATTTTCATTATCAGTATTGTATCCGATTTTAGGTTGTTCGAAGGCCCCATAGTTAATTAAATTAATTACAATTTTTCTGAAGTGGGTTTTATGAGGCTGCCGTCGTTCGGGGTACATCTCCAAATACCTTGCTGAGGTAATGTCGGAGTTTCTGTTTGACTGCAAGTAAAGCGCTAACATGTCAAACTTTTCTGCATTTGAATAGGGAATACCGGCCATTTTCAACAGGCTTTTACAATTTGTGTGTCACGTTTATGATTTTACTGACAGAAAAGCGTACTACTTATGAAAACACTACTTTGAATTATTTAACGTCCAAGTCAGAGCCACCTTATATGGAAAAAATGAAACCCAATTTTACTGACAAATAAATCATGTCCTACTAATAATAATAAATAAGACCTAACTTTAGAAAGTGTGATATTTCGATGAAACTCTAATCTTTTATGCACTTATGACTATGAGACATCACTAAACTGGAAATATTGCGCTCTTTGAAAAAATCGAAAAATCTAATATGGCGGCAATAAGAAAAATGAAAGTTGAGGCAGATAGTGGGATAACAAAGACGATTGTGACATGTCATACACGCCATCTTATTCGTCTTAAAAAAGTGTCCGAATAATCTCACATTGTGACAGCTGTCAAATTAACCATTTCGGATTTACTGGCGAAAAACGAAATTCGCCATTTTCGGTTTCTCGCCGATATTTTCAAAACTAATTGACCGATCGTAAATCTGAAACCGGATATCGAATGCTCTAAGCTTCCTCTAAAACTTTCCCCATTTAACCTTTGCCGTAAGTATAACAGAAGCCGAGATCCCTTTATAGAGAAGCGAATTTGGGACACATTGTATATCTGCTCGAATATTCTTCCAATTTTGGCAGCACTCCGCATAACAGCCCTCCACATAACAGCCATCCGCTTTCGTTATCGGGCTGTTTTCCTTTTTCACTGGCACAAATTCAAATTGGTTTGTTGAGTCTAAATTTTTTCAGAGCAGCCTGATCACTTTAAATGGTTTATTAAAAATCACCTTATTATGCGTTATTAAGTTAAACTTTTTTACTTTAGTTTATCAAGAAATTATAAATATCAGATCAGATCTCAATGTAATAGTTTCAAGGTTTCAAAGTTATAGTTTAAAATCTAATTGTATAAATAAGAATAACTTAAAGCTGAATCACAGTACAAGGGACTTTACGTTAATAATTTATTAAAATAAGAAATTAAACGGAATTTTTTTTATTTTCAAATAATTTTCCGCTTATTTCACAGCTTTGTTTAACCAAACAAAAAATTATTTTGGTTTTTAAAAATTATTCCAAATATTTCAATTTTATTTTTATTGAAATCGCATTGCTCTGGCATGTAAAATGAAAGAAAAAAAACAAAGCAAGGTGTCGGTGCTCCTTTTATTCCTTTTTGCCTTCCAACCTACATACACATATGTAGGTATAGAAGGTTATGTTATCGACTTTTTTCACTAACGATAAATTGACTTACTACAACGTTTGACAAAGTTTCGCCAGGTGTGTGTGCGCGCGTGAGTACATGAGAGCGTGAGTGCGCGCGCGCGCGTGTGTGTGTGCGTGCGTGCGTGCCTGCTTGCGTGCGTGCGTGCGTGCGTGTGTGTGTGGGTGCGTGTGTGCGTGCGCGTGGGCGTGCGCGTGTGCTTGCGTGCGTGTATGTATGCCAGTATTCACGATAACTCCAGAACGACAACACGTACATATTCAAATTTCATATTTAAGCTTGTTTTCCGTGAGCTGCTTAGATCTTCGGAGAAATTCAGCGGTGGAGAGGGGGCGTTCATTAGGAGCAGTTTATAGTTTTAATCAAATATTTCTGAAACAGTAGCATATTTCAAAGATATAAGTGTAAATAGGCAGAAAAAATTTCCTAGTGTGAAATTTAAATTTTATAAGAAAATATAAAGACGTATTTTTAAAGATAATTTAATTTCACATAACTTTTCTATATAAAGTGTTTTAATAAGATGCCAAAATGCATTAAAATTAACTAAACAAGATTGAAAATGCTTAAACTGTATTATAGATATTTTTATAGAAGCGGGCGGGTTTGGAATTTTTTTTCAAGTTAGCATCTATATCTCTATCAACCTTTTTCTGGCATGAACTTTTAAACCTCTGACGTAGTTTGCTGTTTTTGTTTTTGCAGTGTTGCCTATTTTCGTTATGAGCGATATTTTATTTTTAAATTTTGAAATTGGGTTCTCGCTACATATAAATAAATGAAGCTTAGCTATCTCTGAACTAACCGGACCACAGTTGAAGCTTACGGTTTAACCCTGTTTGTCTCAAATAGAAATAAACGTATTTTTTGTTATAAATTCTGATTTGCAATCAAATTTTTGTATGTAATGTTGCTCTGGACAGTGATGTAAAATAGTGTATTAAAATAAAAGTATCGTAATGTTAGTATTACCGGGTGAGTGCAAGTTCAATAATTCTATAAATGTTAATCGGATCGTTTTCGATCATTACAATTTCTCTCAGAACTTTTCGAATACTATCCAAATCTGCTGCGAGAACTATTAGAACTCTTTAAAATATTTTTTCTTAACATTTTCTTTTTTGAAGTAAAAGAGCTGTAACTTTTTCATTTTTGATATAACTTTTTTTAAATTAGTGAGAACTCTTAGGAATGAATAAAAGAACATAAAAAGTTGATTGGAACTCTTGCTGAATTTTCAAAAATTTTTATTTTTTTTTTAATTTTCAAAAAAAAATTTTTTCATGTCACGAACCCTAGAACTTTGCAAAATATAGTAATTTAGATAGTTGTAACTACTGGCTCTCGATTTAGATTAAAATTTGGAACCGTTAATGAACGGAACTCTTTTTATTTTTTATAAAGTAAAGTAAAACTATTGGAACTCCTTCTCGGGGTGCTAAATTCACACGCGTCTTAAGTACTGTTATGCCAGTTTGAATTTAACATTTTTATTATTATAGCTATAACATAAGGTTACAGTTAATTTTTATAGCCCACCTTACCGTACAGATATGCATTTCGACATACTGCCGATTTGAAAACAACATCTTGAGATCACTGCCACTGAATAAATGATCCAAACAAAATATAACGTCTGTGCGTGTTACTTTATCTCATCATACGGTGGACTATAAAAATTAACTGGAACCTCATAAGCTTTTTCTTTTTGTTTTTGAGAAAATGATAACTTCACAGTTCTAATCAATTTAATTAGTGGTTGTGTAGATTCAGGCTCATCATAAGCTATCCATCCTTACTTGAAATCTAATGTAGAGTACAATAATAGTGTTACAGTTCGAGGAATGTATCAAAATATCGCGAATTTCTAAATGTCTAGGTAAATGTACAGTTTTTTTTTTTGGAAAAAATAAAAATAATTTTTCTCTAAGTGGGTGTGTGAAATGGAATTTTTTAATTGTGTATTTAAATAACATTTATGTTGTTCTATCACCCAAAAAATTTTTAACGCTAGGTCTAGACCGCCCTGTATAACAAGGTAAAGTAATATAGGATATTAGTTAAATTTGGAGGAGTGCTGGGAAGAAAATAATTTTCCGCTTATATAAAACGTTTATACACAAAAAAAAGGGTGCTCTGCTGTACCTAAATGGTTTTGATAGTTGTCGGATACGTATTAATATCGTTTAGGTCTTATAACTTAAGCAGTTTACTTAACTATATTTTGGAAAAAGTTATTTCCTATGTGGTATTCATTATTCTGCTTACGCTGAATGTTTAGCAACCATCAAATTAGTTTCAGTACCTATGCATTATCGCACAACCTCAATTTACAACATAACCAACCATAAGGGCGATGAACGTGATCAGAAAATCAAGTTCACCAATAAGAATGCAAATTATAAAATATAAATGATCTAACGTAACAGTCTACTTTTGAATTAAATATAAAAACACAAGTATGCATATTATTACTAAATTTGAAAGATTTCAGATGGTAAATTGCTTATTGCAACATATTTTTATATTCTTCTAGAAGAGACTAACTGCAGAAAAACCAGTTTTAGTTTATATCTCTTTAAGTTAAATTGGAATTTTTTTTTAGCAAATTTGGTCACGTCAATAAAAATACAGTAGTACTTTGAAAAGTGATATAAATCGTTTTTTATTGATAATTAAAAAGACCACACAAGTCCTTCAGACTTTACAGTATCTAGTAAAGTGTAATGTTTCTGTAAATGTTTACTGCAAACCATAATAGTTAAAAAAATCTATAATGTTCATGCTTATACATTAGATTGTGCTATTTTCGGATAGATAGAGACGTATATAAAGCAAGCTGACATATTTGCATGTGAGGAAAACAGCTGCGAAGCATGGCATAACAAAATTAAATTTTAAGTTTATAAATTATCAAAAGGTGATAGAAAGATGATAGAAATATCAAAGCATAACAATATAATTGTACGAACATGTCTCTGGTTGGTAGATTAGCGTGTTTAACGATGCTAGCGTGACAAACCACACTAGTGCCGGTAGCAATGCAGTTCCACTTTCAGTTAAGTAAAAAACACTCCTCTACTTTGTGGTTATACGCACTCAACGTACATAGTGGAAAATCAAACACATCACGAAATTACCGTGTTCGTAACGCCCCATTACGTTAAATTTGGAAATTATACGGTGTAAACGTTTACCACCAAATTAAAATACCAAATTAATCTTTAACAACTCTATTTTTTAAAGTTATTTAACTAATTCGGAAACAGATTACTCATTTCGAACAAAATATTTGTTAGGGTGTTTGGTGAAAAAAATGATTTGAGCGTCTTGTCACTTTCAATAATCAATTTAATTTAATGAAATGAAAATTATCAAAGGGAAGGGCGATGGATGGAATTGCTGTTGTCAGACATGATTTATAAAGTAAAGAAATGTATAAATTTTTCCAGATATTGAAAAAAACTCAATTGGGAATGATGGAAATGGAATTGAATGTATTCAATAAAGGATTACTTAAAAAAGTTTGTTTTGTGAAAAAAATTAGAGGCCCGGAGAATTCGATTAGGTATACATTCTCACTTCCGTTTTATGTACTATATCAACTATATTACAGTAATATTGCTATCTTTTGGTTCCATTTTGTAATAGTATAAATCTGAATAGTAATGTTAAACATTCATATGCGGTGCCTATTCGTAATATCATAAAATAAGTGGTGTATATTCATTTGTAAATGTTCCACCACATCTGTATAATGTAATGGTGATATACCTTCTATATGCTACTATTTTGTTTGTGCATTTTAAGGTAAAGAAAAATTAGTATTCAGTTTTGACGTGACTGAATTTTTTTTATACTTGTTATGAAATAGTAATATTTGTATTATCGCAACTTTCGTCCATGTTTTAATTATCAAACTTTATTACGATTTTTCATTAAAAATGTGTATAATGGTTGAATAAAAATTTTTTATTGTTTGAGTAGGTACCTATGAACTTTAGTATGGCGGTCTTTGTACTTATACTACCGTTGCTAAACTTTTGTTTTTTTTTTTAATTATAAAGTCGAAATTAAATCACTTACTATTTCATTTTGCATGCTACTCATTATCATTACATAATTGTAAATTTTAACGTGTGAAATGACTCTATAGATACACAAATAAAAAAAAAGCGCGAAAACATGATTGTTGGATTTCTATGCAAATCATAGGAAATTACGATTCCTTTCAAACCCATGTCAGGTACGTTTGTTAAGACTCATAAAATCATAGGGTAAACTTGAAAGTACAAACACCACTCCTTTTGTCTAGGTTTTAACTCAAATACGTACATTTTTATAATTACAATAATTGCTAAATCAAGTTCTAAATTTGAATTAATAATAAACAAATAATAATAGAAACAGTGGTACGTTAGTATGTGTGAAATGGCACGCAAATAGTATTTAGGATTAATATAGCATTGAAGGTCTACGAAAAAAAAACACGGTTCCTTTTAACGAATGTTAAAACTCATATAATTGCAACGTAAACTAAAAGCACAAATCCTCAAACACGTAAACATTTTGCAATAACAAAAAATATATAGAAAAAACGAGGTCGGATATTCTATCCCACGGTGTCGCGGGGTATATAAATACGTCATAAATACGTATTTGTAAAAATTCAAAATATACCGGACGTGATTCAAAAAAACAAAAAATGTACAGCTTAAGATCCAAGTAAGCGGTCAGTTTCTACTTAATATTATATAACTGTTATAAATCCACTTTCTGTAACAATACACAAACATAAACATTGTCATAAGAATTTGTTGCCTTAGCGGTAATGATAAAAATGAATAACTAGACCAAGTCCGTACGACTAAATAACTAAATAAATATTAAATTAAATAAACAAATAACTCGGAAATCTAAATTAAAAATAATTAAATCATTTGGTCGCAAATAAATAACAGCAAGTCCGTTAAGTAGCACGAGAACCAAGAATCGCGTAGGAAACAATCTAATTGAAAATTGTTAGTAGAAAAAAAGAAATCTATGATATATATATATATATATATATATATATATATATATATATATATATACGTTCATACAGTAAGTACACACTCTATATTAATTCTTGGCTCTGTCTATATTTCTACTTCTTACTTCCCTACGTGTCGTGTCAGTAGAAAAATAACTGCCCGGTAGTAGGACGATAGCGTTAGTAGGGAATGCTACCTAATCCGGGGCACGATTTGGTCAGTAACCAGTCTGTCCGCTATGGTATTACTCAAGAGAACAATACAATTGCCTCGAATCGACCTGGCTACAAGGGGCGGTCAAGGTCGAAACAAACAGGCCCCGTTGCTGACCACTATACAGGTAATGAATGACGAATAGATATGTGGAATGTTAGAGGCATGTATGGTAAGGAATTTGAAATTGAGAATGCAATGTATGAAAGGTAGCTTTATATTCTGTGTGTATCGGAGACAAAGCGCAAAGGAAAGGATGCTGTGGAGATGGAGGATGGCTGTCTAGCACTATGGTCAGGAGTTGAGACTGAAGTGCATGGCGCAAAAGGAGTTAGAGTGATCGTAACTGAAAGAGCGAAAAGATGTGTTAAATAGTACAAATTGGTATCTCCCAGAGTAATATGGGTTAGAATGAAAGTGGAGTTTCGAAGAATTTTTTTTACTTCACTCTATGCTCCGTCAAATGGAGAAAGAGACCAAAAGTGTGAGAACTTCTGGAATGATGTAGAGAACGTGTTGAGCGTATGTGAGCCAAACGAAACAGTGATGATATTGGGAGATATGAACGGATGAGTGGTTGTACAGGGAGAACATACTGAACGCGTTCTAGGAAAGTTCGGGGACCAAAGAGGCAGAGAATGGTGAACTCCTGGTGAACATCTGTGTGGAGAGAAGCCTGTTTATATCTAATAGGTGGTTTAAACATAAAAATGTGCATATGTATACATGGCAAAGAGGTGAATCTAAAATATGATTGACTTGATAGTGTATGATGAACGACTTAGAAACCTGGTGAGAGACAAAAATAATGCGTGGATCAGAGTGTGGATCGGACCACTTTTTGGTTGTATGGAGAGCGTGTTTAGGACAAAAGTGGGTCTGGAGAAGGAAAGCAAACGTAGTACGAATGTCCAAAATTTGGGGTAGATCAACTAGTGGATAATGGTGCGAGAATCAAAAATGCAGATGCTGTGAATAAAGAGTTGAATGTGAATGTGGAGCCAACAAATAAAAGACACTGACGTTGAAAGTGCATAGATAAGCTTGAAAAACTATGTTGTCAATTGTGCCGTGCGGATATGTGGAAAAGCGACTGTAGGTAGTTAGGAAAAATGTGCGTGGTGGAAAGAATCAGTAAAAAAGGCAGTATGTAAGAAAAAAAGATGCGTACATGGCAATGATTGATGCAAAAAATGACACTGAGAATAAGTAAAAAGGAAGTGGTGACTGTGGAAGGAGAGAAATGTAGAATGCTTTTGAAAGAATACGAGCAACGAAATAGTGTGGGACGATTGTGAGGTAAGAAAATGCTGGCAAGAATATTTCGGAAAGCTGTACAGTAGTGAGGAACGAAAGACAGACGGGTAAAATAAAGAGAATGTAGAAGGGATGGTGAATGAAACTGAGAGGGATATTGGGATAAATGAGGCAGAGAAAACTGTAGGAAGGTTGAAAAAGTAGCAGGCGTAATTGAAATCACTGGTGAAATGCAAAAGTATGGAGGTGCAAAGCTA
>JARFJB010002140.1:337500-382500 GCA_036346205.1 Vesta saturnalis
ATTAAAAATTATTATTCATTTTATTAAATACACAAATAAAAAGTTTACCTCGAGTAGGATTTGAACCTATGACCTGTACTTTGCTAGAGTATATTTAGAATTTACATCAGTTCTACATACATAAAGACAAAAATTACATCGATTGGGGCTTGAATCTCGACAGCGCTGTTGGTTAGCGCGGTATTCTAGCAAAGTACAGGCCGTAGGTTCACTTTTTATTTATGTTATTATAAGTTTTTGTTATGAACGAATAAGTTCAAAGGTAAATATGTAATTAAAAGTTATTATTAATGTTATTAAATACATAAATAAAAAGTTTACCTTGAGTAGGATTTGAACCTATGACCTGTATTTTGCTAGAGTACCGCACTGCGTCATTGAGATTCAAGCCCCAATCGATGCAAATTTTGTCTTTATGCATGCAGAACTGATATTAATTCTAAATATAATGAGATTGCAATCAAATTACTTATATTAATGGAATGTGAGCCTGCAATATCGCAAGGATTCGCACATACCAAAGCAACTTGACTAATATTAAATTATTATAAGTTTTTGTTACGAACGAATAATTAATAATTAATAATAATTTTTGTGTATGTACTTAATAAAAGTAATAATCATTTTTAAGTGTTCTAAAGTTTGTTAAATTCTATGTAAATCATAATACGGAACACCATCTTCGGAAAGTACATTTTTCTTTATTCTAGCGCCCAAAATGTTTTCTGGAATTTCAGTTATGAAATTATTGAAAACTTTTATAAAAGTATGGTCTGATAATTTCCACCTATGATACCACACCAAGCATTCATACTAATTTGTGTTTGGGCATTGCTTGGATGCATAATAATAAATGGGTTATTCAAAGTCCAATAGCTTTTTCTTTTGTATGCGTTACAGTTTGGAAAGCAAAATCACTATTCTTTAGTATAAATCGCTAATCGAGTTGTTATAATAAGCATTAAAATAACTCAAAACATACTGCTGTTGCTTCGATAATAATAATATTTTATTTGGGTTTTCTTTTCTTTTTCATTAGCTCTATGGTTCTGAACTTATGGTAAAAAACCAAAAAAATATTTGAGAGAATAGTTTACTATCAAGGTTCTGTTGCACTAGAATTGATTGTTCTACAGATACCGTAACGCTCTTCCATGTCACATATTTAGAACAAAATTTACGTCGTAATTCAGACAATTAACAGTTGCAAGTATTAATAATTAAAAAGTTGTCTTTCCTAAATGACTACCTTGTTTAATAGAAATTGAGTTATTTATGCTGCGTTATATCGCTTAATGTTGAATATTTTGGACTTTGACTTGCTATTACCAATCAAAACTGTTGTATTAATTTGTTCATCGATGACTAAATGAAAATAAGGAATTCACACATCTCGATTGTCTCAACGTTTTAGATTGGAGTGTACATGAAAACTTTTATAGAAAACAGTAATATACAGGATGTTCCGTTAAAAAAATTGACTGTTTTGAGATTTTTGATTGCACATTTGAAATTAGCGAAAAAATTATACAACATTGCCAATTTCATTGCACCTTACGTATTGAATCAGGTTTGAATTTGAAAAATCTGGCAATGTTGCTACGACTAGCGTGTGGTAATTACAAATTCCGAAATTTAAAATTTCCTCCTTGATGTAGGTGTAACTGTCGCATATAATTAAGTTTAGTTTAATTATTATAATAGGGGAAGACGTCAAGGCGTGATAGTTACTTGACGTTGATCAACGTTAGTAAAATGTTAAACAGTGATTGCTAAGGGGATGTGCAAGATATAAAAATAAGAATAAACAATTTCACGTAATTTCTTAATAACTTCAGTATTTGATAAAATAATACTCACCTTCAGTTAAAAGCATCACTTTTTTGACGTTTGCAAACATTTTTTGAATTTTTGATATTTGATTGATTCGTCTCAATTTTACAATATTTAATAATTTCAATTTAGAATATATTTGATTAATCGTATGTTGAAGATAACCTTTTCTCATTACCGGTTAGTATTTTGCCTATATTGTCAAAAATTCTTGAGCACGTTCTTACAACCCAGCTAAATGTAATACCTAATACGCAATCAGGCTTTAAGTTGAAACATAGTTGCGAGACGGCTCTTTTAAATGTGTGGATGACATAGTTCGCGGTAAAGACGAGGGTCTGTGCACGATATTGGATTTTCTCGATTACTCTAGAACTCTTGGACCACAGTATATTACGAGCAATATTAAGGTTCTGTGGGCTGAGCATTGGTGCAATAGCTCTGATTGGTAATATACATATCTGATCGAACTCAAAGGGTAATTGTCAGTAACAGTACTTCTTCTCTTAAAGGCTTAACATCAGGTGTCCCCAACGTAGCATACTAGGTCCTCTTCTGTTCGCACTTTATACATTTATCACCTCATGTAGTATTCATTTATATGCGGACAATACACAAATCTTTCTTTTCACGCCGACGCTGTCATTGAAGGGATTATTTCCTAAATACGGATTTGCAACATATCTTTCAGGTTTCCAAAGACCATTCTTTACATTTAAATCCATGAAAGTGTAAAGCTATGCTTTTCGCCTCTAACGTTAATCGTCATAAACTAGGTAACCTACAATTGCATATCGGAGGTGAATCTATCCGTTTTGTAAACAAAGCCAGAAACCGTGGTGTTAATCTCGCCAATAACCTTAACTTTTCGGCTCATGTAAATATACTGTTACAGCGTAGTTACAGTGCCTTGAAGCGAATTTACACTAATGAATGTCTATTTGACGTCCATATGAAAAAAATTTCTGTAAATCTGTAGTCCTTTCTCAATGTAATCTCTACAACGTGCTGTATGGGCCCATTATTTCGTGTGCTGAGGTACAGCGGATCGAAAAATTAAAGAACCATGTCTGAGACGGCATTCGAGGTCGATCTCGAATTTCGCATAAGCTAGTGGATATAGGTTGGTTGAATATGGATAAAAGAAGACAGTTACATAGAGCTTGCTTATACCACAAAGATATTCATTCTCATCTACCTGCTTACCTCTGTCATGGCATGGAATTAATAAAAGCTAAAAGAACATTTTGATCTAAGTTTTCCCAGTGCTCTATAATACAGTCACGCAGTTCATCATAACTTCTGGGATGAAAGTTGCGTCTACACATATTCTTAACTATCAAGTCCCACACATTTTCAATGGGGTTTAAATCTGGGCTCCTAGAAGGCCATCGTAAATCTGTAACGTTGTTGTTTGCAATCCAATTCCGAACCACATTTGAAGTATGGATCGGAGAGTTATCATGCTGGAACGTGAACTCTTGAAGAATTTGTTGAACTGTCGGTAACAATATGTTGTCTAAAATGCTAACATAAAGGGGTCCAGTTAACCTTTCTCCAATATCCCAACAGATTCCAGGACCTTGAGAATTTATCCAGGCCCACATCTTGACACCGACCACTTCTTCTTACTTCATGGATGTATCGTTAGTTATATCGTGCATTAACTGGCCGATAAACTCTCACACACTACTGTGGCATGATTGAAATAATTTCTCGTCTGAGAAAATAACGTTGTTCCAAAATCCAGCATCCCTGTTAATGTATTCGTTTGCAAAGGCCAGTCTCTCTTGCTTATTTTGTTCAGTTAAGAATAGTTTATTTGCCGCTGAACAATTTTTTAGCCCACTTGCCTTTAAACGCTTCTGAGCAGTTCGAACGCTTTCAGGAAAATTTGTCTCTTCTACTGCAGTACTTGCAAATTCGAATGGGTTTTCCCTTATGAAATGTACCAGCTCTTAATCTTGCTCCACATTAGATACACTTTTGCGTCCCGTTCCAGGTGTTCTTGACAATTCATGTTCTCGTCTCCACTTCTGCCTTATTCTGTCTACTGTGCTTTTTCCAATGTTCAACTGACCCGCAAGTTGTCGTGTAGACCATCCGTCTTCCTGTCGTTGAAGTATTCTTGCTCTAGTAACTTCATTAATATGAGCTGCCAAAATAATTTTGACAATAAGCGTAAAATTCTAACAATCACACCCAAAACCATAGGAACTACAAATGCCTGGTTAAGTCTCGTTTACGCGATACAAAAAAAGTGCATGAGAATTTATTACAGTACTTGTCCCGATTTCTACGGCGCCGACTATACACCATTTGAATTGGCACCATACGGGCCTGCTCGCCGCGCCGTCTCGAATTTTTTTAAAATTTTTATTCATATCAGGTAGCAAAAGTGGTTAACATAATATCTCAGTCCTGCATGTCACTTTCGCATAAATCCTTTAAAATCCAATTCCAACAGTACCTCACCTTGCACGATAGTCATCTGTAGTATTTTGTGTGTGCATGTCCATCTTTATTTATTGTGTTTTTGTGTGTATCTCAAGTTCTCTCAGGTTTCCAGGAGTCGTTACTGTAAATACCCGTATACCCCCATAGTAATCATCCCGCTACACTTTATGACATCTCGTATATAGTTTATTTTATCCCGTATCAATTGTTAACCTAATTTGGTTAGTCTTGAAAATCGGGAAACCCCATAGGTTTAACCAAAGTCTCGCCTTTTTCCGTACCTATTACTTAATTAGGCTCATTTCGTAATATTGCTAGATATATTGTAATAATCTATGGAAGTTATGGAAATAAATATATATTATTATTATTATTATTTTTATTTATTTTTTTTTTTTGGTATTGTTATAGCACGTCGACTGCTATGGTCTTTAGTGCATTTGTATTTTATATTCTGTTATAAATGTTAATCGTTTTTAAAAATCTCAATACATTTTGTATATGTTCGGTATCAATGAGAGCTGTTTCCAGTGTATTTGTTATAAAGTATATATTGCGTTGCAGAGAGTAAATTGGACATGTACAGATTATGTGTTCAATGGTTAAAAGTGTCGAGCAGTTTTCGCATCTTGGTGGGTGTGTGTTCAATAAAATGTGTTTGTGAGTTATATTTGTATGTCCAATTCTAATTCGATGAGTTATAATACTTTCTTTCCTAGAGAAGCCTGGGTTTAGTTTCCATTCATTAACTGAAGGTTTTATGTTTCTTAATTGACCGACAGATCTGGTCCAGTTTTCTTCCCATATTATTCGTCCCAGATTCTTAAGATGTGTGATAGTTGATAATATCATCTGAATTAAGGGTTTGTCGTGTACATTTTCAAGACCCATAAGGGCACTGTAAGAATCAGTTATTATTAAAATTTGGTCCAGCCAGTTGTTACTTCGCAATAGCGCAGGGCTTGCCAGATCGCATCAATTCTGCATTGTGAACTGTTATATGTGCTGGCATAGACCAGCTATAGTCTGTGTAGTTTACTGAAAAGGCAGATCCTACACCCTGATTATATTTTGATCCATCAGTATATAAAATAAGATGGTCACTGAAATTGGTGAGTAATGCATTGAGTTCTGCGTGAAACGTGGCTGATGGAGTATTTGCTTTTTTATATTGGACAGCTGTTTGTAACAATTAATTTTCGGCACAAGCCATGGCGGAACTTCCAATGGTGCTAGAGTTAACATGTGTGGAAGTGTTTCATTAATGCTTTCTAGGCCTTTTTTAATGTTATACCATAGTGGTTTGTGTAATCTCTGGCCCGTTTGATACATATCATCGTTATAAAACAGGATCTTATAATTTGGGTGTTTTGGTTGGGCATTTATTTTACAAGCGTACGCTAGAAGTCTGTGTGAGCGATGTAGATGTAATGGAGGAATACCAGATTCACAGCATAGGCTGTCAGTAGAGCTTGTGTAAAATGCACCTAAAGCATATCTAATCGCGGAGTTTTGTATTGTTTCTAAGGATTTTAAGGTGCTTTTGGATGCTGACGAATATGCTTCACATCCATAATCAATTTTTGACCGCACAAGCGATTTGTAAATCCTTAAGATGACTTCTGAGTCTGCTCCCCACCGAGTACTGGCTAACACTAATGATGTTTAGTGAAGCTTTACACCGTACTATTAGTTCATCAATGTGGTTTTTCCAGCTCAGAGTGGTGTTTAGTTTTAGCCCCAGAAATGTACCGTGATTCTTACATAGGATGTGTCTATTATTTAATATAAGGAGAGGACCGTAATGTGGCTCTCTCAGCTTACAAAAGTGCATGCAATAGGTGTTCTCTGATGACACATTAAATCCGATTTTATTTGAATTGGCTGATATAGAGTCAAGGGCTTGCTGCATTTTTTATTTATGTTTCCGATGGTAGGAGCAGAACAAAGTAATACCAGGTCGTCAACATACAGGTAAGTATTTATATCGTGTGGTAGGGAGGATATCAACCCGTTAATTGCGATTGCGAATAATGTAACGTTCAATGTTGAGCCTTGGGGTATGCCATTTTCTAATATTTTAGGAGTTGAAAGATGGTTACCTACTCGAACTTTGAACGATCGTCTTTCAATAATGAAGAAATGAATGTTGGTAGGTTTCCTTAAATCCCCATTCGTGCAGCTTTTGCAGTACTCCATATCTCCAAGTCATGTCAAAACTTTTCAACGTCAAGAAAAACCGCAACCGCATGGTGCCTGCGAGAAAAGTGTACAAGATGGTCTACCGTTGACCTGAATTTTGGTATCCTACTTGTAAGTCTGACAATAATTCTTGCTTTTCTAAAATCCAAATTAATCTGGCGCTTACCATACGTTCTAAAACTTTTGCCATACAAGAAGTCAAGCTGATCGGTCTATAGCTTTCGGCTAGGTAGGGTTTTGCCATTTTTGGTATGGGAATAATTATTGCTTCTTTCCAGCAGGTAGGATATTTGCCTTCAGCCCATGTTGCGTTGAAGGCATCGAGAAGAAGTACCTTGTATTCATGGGTAAGATTATGCAGCATTTCATATCTGATCAAATCTCCACCGGGACAAGAAGCTTTGTTTCCCTTAAGAGCGCTTTCCAGTTCACCGATAGTGAACGGTGCATTATATTCCTCGCTGTTTGAATCTATGAAATCTAATTTCAATTCTCTTTCAGCTTTTGTTCTTTGAAAGGTTTCACTATAGTTTTTAGAGCTGCTGGCGCGTTCAAACTGGTCAGCTAATAGTTCGACTACCTCGTCAGAGTTGTACGTCACGGAGTTTGTGTTTTGTAATTGTATAGGGTTTGCTGCGTGTTTACCCGATATGGCTTTTATTTTATTCCATACAATAGAGTTGGCTGTGTCACGTGTTATGGTGGACACGAATTCCGTTTACTTTCCATAATTATTCGTCGAGCAACTGCCCTCGCTTTTTTAAATTTTATTAGATTTTCATTCGTGGAATTTCTTCGGAAAACATTTAGTGCCCGTTTTTTAAATGATATTGCTTCACTAACTTCTCTGTTACACCATGGCACCCTATGTTTAAGGCATTTCCTCCAGGTTTTGGGATGGCAGCAGTCGCTGCATTTATTATGGCATTTGTAATACTCCATATCTTCCTCGAAGTAGTGTTGTTGCCATGAGATGCTCTCGGAAGATATCCCACCGAGCCTCAGATATTTTCCAGCGAGTTGGGCTTATTATAGGTATACTGCGCTGTCCGGTTCCAATTATTATGGGAAAGTGGTCGTCGGATACTTTCCATGAGAATAATGTGGCAATCCTGGCAGATACCAAGGTGACATCTATGGCGGAAAAGGTACTAGATCTGGCACAGAGGTGAGTACTTTCGCCAGTGTTTAACAAAAATAGATTGTTTGTGTCCATTATGTTCTCCATGGCTCTCCATTGGGATCAGTGCGGGCTGATCCCCATAAACGACTATGAGCGTTTAAGTCACCCAACAGCATATATGAATCAGGTAGCTGAGCTATTACATCTAGAATGTCGTTTTGCTGCCAATCACTATTTGGTAGATAGATGTTACAGATGACTAGTTTTATAGGTGCAGTAATCTGCACTGCAGCAGCCTGTAGATGCGTCCTAAGTGGTACAGTATCAAATTCAACGTCATTCCTAATAAGAATTGCAACTCCGCCTTTTGCTCTTATATTAGGAACAATATCTTTTCTAATTAACTTATACCTACGCAGAAATATTTTTGGTTTGATCTTAAGTGGGTTTCTTGGAGACAAAGACATAAAGGACTGTATTCGTTAATTATGAGCTTAAGCTCACACTAATGATGAATAATACCATTACAATTCCATTGGATTATTGTAGCCATAATTAATGATATTAAAGAGTAAATAATAAGTAATCCAAAGTATCAATTAACGAATAAAATAACTTAGACCGATAATAAATAAATAGTATAAATATATAGGACGGTTAACGTTAAAATATCACAGATTAGATGTGGTATCACAGATTTGTGGACAGAACGAACAGGTAAATATAAATAATAAATAAATAAATAGGTGGACAGAACATACAGATAAATATAAATAATAATTAATAAATAAAATGTATATGTAGTATCACAGGTAGATTTATCACAGTTTGTTTAGTAGTATTCCTCGTCTTTCTTCGCGCCTTGGGCATTTGAGGGTGGTTTCCTCAATTTGCCTTTTGGCCATCCGACTTTTCCTTTTTCTGGGAAGCATTTGATTCTGATGACATGTTGTCATCTTCTGAAACAGACCCTTGCTTTTCTGTATTGCGTTTGCGTTTTCTTTACTTTGGCTAGCCGATTGAGTTAAGTAAGAAGTTGTTGGCGCTACAAATAGACTGGATTGACTATCCTCGCAAGGTTTTTGTATTAGAGGAGTGATCGCCCCAATTAAGAGAGGCAAGAGCTCTTTGGCCAAGGCTGGTACATCAACCTTAGGTGATACGCTGGCACTAGAAGTTGCGGCCTTGGAATAAGTAATTCCTTTGGCAGAGACTGGTGTTGCAATTTTTCTTTTTGCTTCCAGGTAACTAATATTTTCTTTTACGCGTGCTTCCTGGATGGCACACTCCTGCTTATACGTGGGACAATTTAAGGCTCTAGCAGAATGAGCCCCACCATAGTTAATACAATTGATAGGTTCGTTGCATGAAACACCATTGTGCAAAGGTTCGCCACATACGCATAAGTCCTCTTGCAATGTACACATCTAGAAGAGGTGTGTCCAAACTTGTTGCAGCGAAAACACCTCATCGGTGGTGGTACGTATAAACGAACACTTAGAGAATAAAACGCAACCTTAATTGATTTTGGAGGTGTTAAAAGTTAGTACATGATGTGCAGTATCCACAAGTTCTCCATTTCTTTTTGACTTGATTCGTCTAACTTCAATAACCTGCTGTCCGTTTAACTCCAGACATATGTCTTCGACTGAACAATTTAATAAGTCATGACAGAAGATCACGCCTCTAGACATATTCATATTTTTATGTGCAGTAACTTCAATTTCGAAATCTCCTAGCCTTACTGTATCTAAAACTCTTCTAGATTGCTTATTTGTGGTAGCTTCTACTAATATACCGTCTCTAATCTTTTTTATCATCTTTAATGATCCAAATAAACCGTACAGAACTTTCTGAATATAAAATGGGCTAACTTTGTCAAAGTTAAGCCTTTCTCTTGAGAACCAAGAACCGGGGCAATACCTCCGTCACTGGGCTCCTATTTTCGGTTGGTTTTAAAGGTAGACTCCCCTGCACCTCCATGTTTAGAGAGCTGGCACTCTTATTGTTAGTTTTAACTTGACTCATGATTTCCCACGAGAAGGGACCAAAAGAGTTCCCGTGAGTCAGTGGGCCCTTAACCCACGGGGGGACTTAATACTGTGGAGAGGTCTCTACTTCGTCCACTGGCGTTTCAACGCTAGGAACCAGGCTTCCCCTTGGCCACGCTCAGGCTTCCCCTCGCGCAATCCCTTCAGCACCTAAAACTGCCAAACGACCTTGGGATTGGGGGATTTTTTATAGAGGTTACCTTCCTCGTAGCCCGGGCGGTAAAGCCGAGACCACCGACCGCTAGCTGTACGACGTTTCCTAGCCACGCCCTGCTAGAGTCTCTGAAGTACAATTCGCGGTTGCGGTATTAGGAGACGGCTAGCGCTCAGCCGTCCCCAGCAAGGACATCCCGGGTTTGCCACACCCGCATACGCTTTTGACGACGTATGTCCTGGGAAGAGTAGAAAGAGAAGGAAGAGATCCCACAGATTTAACTGGGGGCCTGAAGAGAATAAGTGTTGGAACGAGAGTGTTCCGATAGGAAAGAGTTAAAGTAAGGGAAGTCACTCAAGACTAGTAGAAGAAAAGTGAACTTCCAGCTAGGGGGAACGCAGGGTTGCCATCTCTGTCCTCGTTAGACACGAGGCCCCACGTGGACTGGTCCGCGACACCTTATTCTCTAGAGCTAACAGTGGCGGTTTAACGCCACGAGCTCATATTTCGGTGTTGGCCTTACATCACTTAAGATCATTTGCAAGGTCATTCCCCTATCCGCCACCTGGGGACGCGCCTAGCAGGTAGTCCAACCCCTAGGTATTATTATTATTATTATTATTATTATTATTATAAGTAATTAAATAAAACCATAACCATAAATATTGTAATAATCTATGGAAGTTATGGAAATAAAGATATATTATTATTATTATTATTATAATTAATTAAGTAAAACCATTGATGATTGATGGTCAAGTGTGTAGTAACTAATTTAATATCTGTAATTAAACTGTGATAAAACAAAACCCTCCTCTACCTTTTTAATATTTCTGAAAAAAATGTATTACATATTGAATTTAATAGTAAACATAATTATCGATTACTCTTGAAATTCTCAATTGACCGAAATTAAATAACAGAATATAAACATTAAATATTTTATTTAGCACAATTGACCGTAAAAGTAAATTGTTTACTGGTATACTTTACACTTCAATCATTTCAACGTATATCAGTGGTTTACTGTGCATTCTAACCCATTTTCTTTAAATGTTCAACCAAGATGGAATTAATTTTTGGATATCGTTTACAAATGTATAAATGACGCAAGATTATTGTGATCTATTTTAGTTGTATTATAATAAAAAAAACGCGATGTTATTGAGCAGCTAGCCCGATTATGTATTAATAGTTTTATTAAGTACACAACAGAAAAATGTTGTCAATACTGTTTATTAAAGTCAAGCCACAAATACTTAAAGTTTTGTGTACTTAATGTACCTGTCAAGGTTATGAAAATAAAACTGTGAAAATACTTATTCCAAAGCCTGTGCGGACAAATGACTTTTTAAGCTTTTACTGGTATCAAAATAAAGGATTGTCAACTTTATTTTCATTACTTTAAAAAAATGTTTATTATTAAATGAACGTTACTTTGCTATGTGTCTAAAATATTTATTTTATAATACGATTGAAAAATAATGTAATAAACAAAAACTGTATCATTACATCCATTGTTTTTTTTTCACATTAGAAACCTTTTAATATAATTTAAACATAGGGAAGTCTACACTGTATGTATTGCCAAAAAGTGAAATAGCACGTAAAAAAGCAAATCAACGACCTCAATTGTAACCCAAGTTAAAATGTCGTTTACATTAAAAAAAATAAATAAAAAAAATCATTGCAGTGGTATTGTTCGTTATTTTATTAAATTTTGTTGATTCAAACTGGATCTATAAAATCCACCTCAAATGGATACTCCAAGGCTGTTTCATTTATTTTAACATTGATACATGATTAATTAAAACAGAAAACTAAAAATAAACGAGAAAATATTTTAGTTATCTTTTTTATATACACAGTCAAGATCAAAGAAAAAATTTTTTTTTGATATATTCTTAAATTGTGATATAATGAATGTAAATCTAATTTAAAGTATTACGAAACATGTGGAGACCAGATAATTCTACATGGTTTGCGTGAAAATAAGAACATAAATTAAGAGTTAATGATAAAATAACAATAATAATATTATATTTTTTGAGATTTAAGTACTCATTTAAACTAAATAAACTTTTACTTATGATATTAGGAAAGTGTTAATGACTTTTTGGATTTATATCATTCAAACAAACAGTAAGCGTGTTATGACAAAACTTGAGTGATTCCTTTGTGGATGCATGTGTTCATAGAACTGTAAAATATGTTTTATTGTCACGTGTTTCGTGTTTTTATGTGTCACATATGGCACATTAAAGTCATTTGTTATAATATTTTTCAATAGGGGTGTTCTGCAAACCATTGATTACGTTTAATGCGCTGTTAAATTAATTTATATTTGATCAGAAGAACAAAGGGACTGTATACATTTAATCTAAAACCAAAAACAAAACTAGAGTAATTTGAATGACAATGACAATATAACTCATTCAAGATAAAGGCGAGAAAAGCTTTTATTAATACTAAACATAACTCAAAAATCTACATTTGTGAGTATAATTTTGATTTTAAAATTCAAATTCGGAATATTTAAAACGAAACGGCTAATATGTTTTATGAAAATCTTGAAGCTTATTCTGAATGCAGGGTAAACATTGACGAGAATTATGAATACAATTTCCGGTTGGTGGTCTTGTCATAAAAACTGTAAAATATGCTGTTGAGTTTACTTATCTGAAAGAGCAATATTGCGTGTCGTGGTTTCTGCGATTTCCGCCCTGTGGTAAAGTTGCGTATTTAAAGGTTTACATCGGTAATAGCACACGTTTTCATTTTTCATTTGGATTTTTTCCTGTTATTCACTTCATTTTATCCACATGGCATAGATTCTTTAACAATGTTGTGAATAGCGAACATTTCTAGAAATCACGCACCACGATTGAAATTTTACTTTTTCTTCTGCGTTTTAGTGACGATAAAAATATATGAAAAAAATCCACTTTTGAGAATTGTTTTTCGAATTAAGCTGAACAATATTAATTTGAATAAGTTCTGTGTGGTAATTTATAAGCATGAAGGAAATAGCCGTTTCCTTAACAAAAGGTGCCCAAGGAAATCATCGTTCTCCACATAATTATCAAGAATGTTTAATTTATCACATATTATAATTACAATTAGTTATTCAAATTAATTCTTTTATGTATGATGCTTTACCTACGATTCTCTTAATTTTAATTTTTTATTTTACAAATTTCCTCATATATAATTGTATTTAAACCGTAAAAATTAATTTTTATTTAAATTAAATTTATTTTGGTAAAAATAAATGCAATAATTTTGGTAAGAGGCTTGATTATTCAAATAAATAATTATATCCAGTTTACTTCATTATAGACAGTGTCAAACAAATCTTATTATTCACAGTTATAACGTCCGCTACAAGAATAATACTGCAACGAACCCTAATTTGCTAATAATGTCAAAGGAACGCGTTAAGTGCGTAATTTAATTTGTCGTGTTTTACTCCATATTATATATATACACTCACTTTAAATAACACCCTATGTTACGCCATTGGCTCTTATATATCATTCAAGGTAGATATTTGCGATTTAATTTATAATTTTCTACTTTATTGCGAGAAATAATTATTTAATTTATGGCTATATTATTAATGCCATCTAGCGGTACAAGTAGAATCTCCTTTTGACGTCGGCAAATCGTAAAACGTGAGAACACGTTTTCAAAAATAAATAAATAATAATAATAACGCACTTTAAAAGCTTCCTCGTTTTATCTAAATTAAATGTATACCATGGGTTATGAGAATGTATTTCTAGAGACATTGTAATTTAAAATACCTGATAGTTTTCTAGAGGTAAACCTCGATTATAAATAGTTGGAAAATCTTCTTATCTGAATTTAGACTCCTTTCTTGATCTGCAATTCTCTACACTACATATAATCTGAATGCTAGTGTTACACGATTTTCTCCTTCGTACAAATTCTACTCATAAGATACACTGAAATGGATATGGCAAGAGTGCTTACACTTAAAAGCTAGCTACGATCACATCCTGTAGCTGCAGGTTTTGGAAAGACGTGGTTGGTTCAGCTTAGCTTACCAAGTTATATTTGAATCGAAAAAGGTTAGCGTAAACTACATTAATTGATGGTTTATGGCTTATTGCGGGGATCGTATAACCGAAGTATGTTATTGGAAACGGATTAAGCGTCTGTTCGTATACAAATTTACTTATGTACGTCATCCGTACACACGTATTATCTGTTTAACTTATATTTAATAATCTTAAACTGAGTTTTTCTGACGCTGTTAGTTTATATTGATAAAATATTATTCTGCCTTACATACCATTAGTTTTGTTACTGTTAGTCTGGGTGACTAAATTACCACTAGCTCCCTATTGAATTAAAAGTTATTTTCTGTGTAAAATTTTTAAAATTATTATTAAACTTTCATTTAGAGTAGAAGCTTTGTACCACGAGTATTTTTTTAACGGTTAACATACAGAGAGTCTAGCACATAGTGTTCGGATTACTTAAAATTAAGCCGTATTTAGGCTGAGATATCATACACGATTTCCCAAATCTCTCAGATTCGGTCGTGATTGTGTTAAAACCTATTTATTATTTGGGTATAAATGTTTCTTTCGATAGTGTCTGGCTGCAACCAGAAATTTTGTATAAATTCATTAAACTACGGCTTTAAATTATTTACCCGTGGTAAATGCCTAAATTTAGTATTGGTTTAATTTCTATCATTCAAATTTAATTGGGTTTACTTAAAATTAAAGTTATCTGCTTTATTTACCCTTGTAGTAATAAACAAATCGTTTGAAACTTATTTAAAATATACATTCATTTATGATTACTGAACAATTATTCGATTTCTGTAAAAGGAATTCACTATAATATATAAATGACTTTAGTTTTGAGTGACAACGGCCTTTCTCCTCATTGAGATATAGATGGCGTTGAGATGCAAAGAAATTAATCGACCTCAGGAACCTTGAAAATAGGTAAATGTGAAAGGGCACTTAGCTCTAAGAATTTTTTCGAGATATTTTAATTTCAATATACCTTTTTTTAATGACAGATATTGTCACAACTTGTTTAAATCACATTTTAAACGATATGTACTTTAAGACATTTTTCATAGTAAAATAGTCTGATTTAGATAGTAATGAAACAAATTTATTTAAATTGCCGGTTTGACCGGACATTACATTTCTGTTTTATTGTCAGCGGGATACACTGTACATTTTGATAAAAAATTTACAATTAATAATAATAAATTTAATGAAACAATTAGGTAGAGAATTAATTTTTAACTAATTTCTTTTAACTAAAACCAAGGTGTTTATTGTTTCTTGTAAAAATTTATGTGGTGAGTTTGTTATATTCGACTAAATCGGTTACTTTAAATTCGTTTATTATTTAAATCCATCAAAATGGTCATTGACAGTAATAAAGATAATTACACTATGATAATAGTGTACGGTGAATGTCATAAAAATGCAGCTGAGGACACAGATATTTAAGGAGCGCGTTTTGCAGGAAGACCCAAACCAACCTCCAACACTTCTACAAGTTTAAGTAAAAACTTGAAAAACTACGGTAGTTTCAAAAAGCTAAAACATACCCGAAGGGAAAATGTAAGAACTGATGAAAACATGGCATTGGTACTACAAACGGTCAATAATAATCCCCGTACTTCCTTACGGCAGCTAGAGACTACGTAATGTTTCTAAATCTTCTTGCCAAAGAATGTTAAAACAAAATAAATATTTCTTTTACAAAGTAATTCTTGTTCATCACTTGAAACCAGGTGATCATCAACGGAAAATGGATTTTAAATCGCTATTTACTATGTTAGAGGAGCAGGACAATCTTTTAAATAGTGTTATGGTATCCAAACATAACTGGTCGAAAATCCTAAATTGTTAATGTGTACATAGTAGGACCACATCTTTTTCATGACACGTTAAACGGACATCGATATTTATATTTTTTTAGATAATGTTTTGCCTCATTTATTAAATAATGTTTCAATTGTATTACCTAGTATTTGGTTTCAACAAGATGGCGCATCACCGCATAAAGCTGAAACTTTTAAAAATTATTTACGTCACCAGAAAGATGGATTTGTGCTAACTGTCATCTGACCTAACTCCATTGGCCTTTTTTATGTGGCGTTATTTGAAAAGTACTGTTTACGAGCACCCATTGAAGAAATGGGTAACCCTTACAACAAAATGTATACTTCCGTGGCAGCGATTAACAGAGAGACGTTATTAAAAGTTTGTAGAACTGAACTGTTGTAGAGTTATAATATGCGTCTTCAGAACAATGGAAAGAATGTTGAACATTATTTACTTCATTGTTATATTAACTTTATTATTATTAATTGTAGATGTATGGTTAGATTTGAAAAGATGCTCAAAATAATATTGTCTTTCATTTTTTATCAAGATGTGCAGGGTATCCCATTGAGAGTAAAACAGTAGTGTAATATCAATATTCGTCATTTAAAAAACAAAGATATAATGGGCAATATAATAATTAAAGCGAGAGGAGCTAAAATAGGAACACAAGTTTTAAGAATAAGGATTGTGAAGATAAAATATGGGATGTATTTTGCTACATCAAAATGTGCGCGTTAGACATTCTTTTGTCACAGTTTTTCCCTTCTTGTTAATTAATCAACTATAAGTATGTTTTATCTCAAGCCATTATACGGTTAAGTGCTTCAAGTCTTAATATTTTTGGAAAAAACTTCAACTGTCGAGTGCTCATCCTGACGTCAATAGTCACAAAAATTGAGTATCTGCTCGCTATCAAATGTTAACGATCTTATATTAGACGAGAAATGCTTGAAAATGAAAGAACAAAAGCACCAAAGTCTAAGGTTTCATGCAAAACCTAACACCGAATCTTCTATGGTCTCTTAAGAACAAATAAGGTGAAGGTATGTCGTCAGACATCTCTCAATAGTCCAGCGTGGGCGTCGTGTGGATTGTGCTTGTCCTTTTTGGAGCTCTATAGAGGAAAGTGCTTTAAAGTTTTGAAGATAATTTGTCACTGAGGATGAAACTATGGTTCTCTACCATGAAAAGGGAGCCGATGAAATGACGGTAAATATTCAGGATCTGTCGGTAGACAGAAATCATTTCAATCTTTTGGGATTGTGAAGACACTAGTACATAGCTTAATAAACGCAACGAGAATATGGCACCGCTGCATAAATTACGTTGAAATATTCACACGAAACTGAACAGAGGCGTGCGTTTTCTGCACCACAAGAAGGTTTTGATTTCGATTACCATCCATGTAGTTAGGAGTGAGTTACCAGCTTAAGAAAGTATCCTCCAGATTGCGAATTCAGTGAAAATGAAGAGAGGTAAAAAAAAAGGTTTGAACATATTTAAAACCCATGCTAAACAATATTTTTGGGAGATTTAAGTTGTTGCTGAAACGTTATGTGCGTTAATACCAAAGGAATATTTGAAGGTACACTAGTACTCTATTTTATACAAGTTTGCCTTTTGTCAGAATATTTGTTTCGATATGTCTGAAAATAACGTATTTACTTTTATATATTAATACGTTCAACTCTGTATTGTTTTTGAATTACTAAGTTTCTATCAGTTTTTGTGAATGAAGTTTCATCTCTATATTGATGTGTTTCGACTTAGTGATTTCTTGTAGTTTAGATAATTCACACTCTGGACAATTTTTATGGGCTGGATTTTTCCCAAATAGTTGACGAACCAACTAAATTAATTAGCTAACTAAAGTAATTTACGGAAGTATAACTAGTAGGTAATTAATTGCTGTATCCAGAGCTATCTAGTGATGCGCGACGAAGTTCTAACGTTTACATTATACTAGTTTTTCTGAGTAAGGTTACATAAATAAATTTTGTTACGCACTAGATCAATTTTAAACAACGTAGAATCTGGTATATTACACTAATAAATGAGAAAATATGCTTAGGTTATTAATACATTTAGTAACACAAGCAAGAAGCTTTAAACATAAATTTTCGATAGTGAAATCCAGGTTTAGGTCAAATCACATTTATACGTACACTACCTTTGTGAAAGATTATAAAAGACATTCTTTGTGCTTGAGATCCAAGTTATTTACGTTGACACTGCTCAGGTTTCCAAGATAGGTGCGCTAGGTTTTATTTTGTATATAGTTATGCAACTGTTTCGAGTCTGATGAGGTTAAACAAGGAGCAGTAACGGAGTAAATTTCCTGATTTCGCAAATCTTATTTCTTTTATAGTATTTGTATTGAAGAGTAGTTGTAAAACATCTTTTTCAGTTTCATTGCTTATGGTCCTATTTAAGATTGTAGATGACACCACTAGTTTATAGTGTTTAGTCATCCAATATGACTGAAAAGGTCTTTGATAAAGTACCACTATCTCTAGTTATTTAAATAACTATTGCAGGTATATCACTTTGTATCACATATTATTAAAACATAGTAAAAAATTAATGTAGCATAATAATGGTAGTATCCACCATAATTTTGCAAACTAAGCTACTGTAACGTTTTGTAATTTATTTATTAATATTTTTGGCAATCAAATTTAAACATTTTTGTATACGCATATAATATTTTTAACTTTTAACTTCCGTTTTTTCTGGAATACAATTAAATATAGAAAGCACGTATTGCCCAATGTTTTTGTGTACATTTGTACCCATTAATTTTTAGACACTTTTAATGGCTAATAATAAAAATGACTGAAACCTAAGTGCTGTATCATCAATTTCTAGTCGTAACAACAGACCGATTGAGGTTAGGTTGCATCCGATAAACAAACTGAATACAATAATATTAATTCGTATTTTTTTATAATTACCTTCTTACGCTCATCCTACACTGCTCTCATAGCATTTTGCATGTCCATGGGGTATATAATTACATAAACATAACAATTAAGTTTAACAACTTCATATTCTATATCATATAGTTAATAACTCCAATTTGTTTGTGAACGTGTAGTTACGCTTTGTACTTTTGTAATAAAAAAAGGGCCTTAAATTTATTTTTGGACTATATCTTCTACATCTTCGGATATTTAGATGTATTAGGCTGAATTTAATTTACGGTTAATAATATTAATATTAATAATTAAAACCATAAATCTAGTATTGGTTTAAAATTCTTAATCAAATTAAATAATAGTTATTTATTGTACAGCACGATAAACGTATACTTCAAACATCGAGTACAAGATGTTAATTTAGAAAATGATAATTTTCCTGCTGGTTTACCGGGCTGGTAGACTCGTGGTGACACGACCTGCTTAGCATTCGGGAGGTAATGGGTTCGATTCCCGTTACCGTCTACCTTGTATGAGGTTTTTTCAGGGGGTTTTCCTCATACACTTGTAGCGGCATGGTCACTGCGTATATGCACACCATGTGCGGCTACTTAGGCGAATGCTGGGGTAGTATTTTCCCCTCAGAACCCTAATCCGTTCCTTCCGATCCTATCCTGACCACACCATCCTTAATCCCACCATGCATATATACGTAATGTATGTATGTATGCTGGGAATCCATGTTTGTGGCTGAAGGAGCTTGGAAAGCTCAAACAGCCCGCCCTCCCCTTGGCGAGGGAATGAAATACGTGACCTTTCCTTTCCTTCCTGCTGGTTTACATAAATAATTTCAAGTTTTTCATAAACGCCAAAATTAATATTTCAGTGTATCTTGGCAATGTCAGTTACATGGATAGATTGCATTTTATCGTCTAAATTTGATTTTTGATTGGCTTTTTCATTTTTAGCCTTCGTCGTTGGAGGGTGTGCTGGAATGTTTTAATAATATAGGTATCTATTGAAGATCTAAGTATTACTTGTAACTATAGAAACAGTCTGTTAATGTTTTCGGAAAAATTTTAAACGCATATCTCAAGATCTGTTCGAGTTAGATTAATCAAATGTTAGGAAGGCTTCAAAAATTAATAATTAGTAACAGAAATAACATTTCCCTAAGATTATTTAGGCCCATAGTGGAAGTATGGAAATGTACTCGTAGTAAAATTGGTTAGCCAATAATTGTACTTACTTGCTCGTTTACGTAGTATTCATTTTTACAGATAAGAGAATATTCCTATACATTCAAGTTTATGGTGGAATAAGGTCTTTAATCCTATTTGAGGTATGCGACTTAACAATTATAACTTAACTTGATGCATAGATTGTCCAATAACTTGTGAAGTAATCAAATTGCTTGATGTAAGTTACTAAAAATTTTTTTAAATAAAAAAAATGAGAACTAAGCAACAAAAGGGGCGAAAGGGTTTTCGTTTTCTGTATTTGAGAAGTCCCAATGTAAATACTGTATTAGCAACTAAAATCTACTAAAGAAACTAATTTATTGAATAATTTATATGTTTTTCCTATTAAAAATAATCAAATCGTGTATTAACTATCAGAGGACATAATTCCTTTTTTTCACGAATACAATACATAGGAATTTGCATAAGAAGGTAAAGCGGTTGGATTTTTGTTTTGATCATCGAATGCAAGTTTTAAAAAAGACTGTTCTGTACAACGCACCCCCTCGGCACAATTCAGTACAATAATAAGAATAAGTCCGTCACATTCACCGAGTGGCTAAAGCGTATTTTTCGACATCTATTCATAAAACAGGAAAGATGTGCCCTTAAAGTTGTGTTCAAATCCTACTCGAGGTAAACTGCTTATTTATGTATTTAGTAAAATTAATAATAATTTTTAATTTTATAGCCTTATTTATTTATTTAGACATTTAAAAGAATGTAACGGATTTAGCCCGGGAAGTCCCTTAAGTATCGCTATTTCCCTATACTCAATAGAATAGTTGATTCCCAGTTCCGAACACTTTTTTACAAAATCATTTCTTTTCGTCCACCCTATACGTTAAGTTCTATGAAATAATACTTTTAGGAGACATTTCCGATTCCTTGATCCTGAGATTTTAGCCGTCGTTCGGAATAATCCACAGTAGTTTAAGTTGTATTTTTCTGTGAAAAATGCGCCAAAATAATTTATGCCATAACCCAACATGGCGATTATTTTTTTGATAATTGCTGGATTATCTTCTTTTAAAAGCATTGTTTTGTTTATAAAATGCAAAATTTTCAAAAATTAAAAGAGCCTACGGCAGAACATAGCGTACCTCGAGCACAATAATTATTTTGTGGATAACTAAAAATGGTTGGGCTATTATCATCAACAATGTTGAATTTAACGAAAAATACAAACGGTAAAAAAATGAAATTATTTGCCAAAACAGGCTAAAGAATCTGGAGTCATTTTAATATAAAATGAAAACGTTATTGTCAGATAGTAGCGGGCGCGACGGTTAACCATTGCACAAATCCCACAAGATAGGATAATGATGCTAAAATAACCTATTCTATTTTATCGTGAACTGTTGTAAAGGTAAGTAAACGTACATACCAAACATAAAAATGCAATCTCGAAATTTCAGGCGCTAAAGTCACATTGCGGCGTTGGAAGAATATTGTTTACTAAACCTCTACAAATACCTTCGTAGTGAATTTAATAGTTAATTAGCTTAGTTTTTGTTTATATGTACTTAAAATTATTTAATGAATGGTTATTATCGTTGATCCACTTAGAACTGGATATTGATTCCAATCCCTTCACCAGCGAATAGGGCTTCAAAAAGTATTTTTTTTTTGCTTTGGCGGTTTTTCGAAATATGAAAATCAACGGAGATACATAGTGTCAGAAGTTTTGTTTAAAAAATTAAAATTTATTAATAACTGCCGAACCAAACCAAAGTTCTTCAATAAATAAAATATTTTTGGGTTTACCAGTGGCGCGCGTATAAAAATGTTATTATTTTTGAAAAAAAGTACGCCACTGATATTTCTAAAAATAAAAATTACCATTTTCTAATTTTCTAATCTAAAATGAATTGTTATTTAAATTCAAAATTTAAAAGTACGTTTTTTATAGCAATTGATAGTCAAATTACATTGGAACTATCACTTTGGTGTTTTTTACTAGAAAACACGTTTAAACAATTTTGAATTAGCTCCATTTTGTTCTACGGATAGTTGAGCGCGACGCATCCATTGATTGGTCACCGCTCGAAGTAGAGAAATTGACTTTCCTCTAATAGTCGTTACAGGAGTTCTAAAACTAGTGATTTCATGTAGCCCCACAAGAAGAAGTCACTTGAGTGAGATCCGGTGACCTCGGGGCCACTGCACTGGACAATTTCTACCAATCCATCTACTCTTCGCTATTAAAATGGACTAATATTCATCAACGGCAACTCATCTAACAAAAAAAGCTTAAATAACTTTCGCTAGTTATCTGGTAAAATATGGGGTCCAATGTACATTCCATCCACAAGACCTGCTTAAACGTTGACGGAAAATTTGTTTGTTTAATTGCATGTGGGTTTTCTATAGAGCAAGCGTGCGTGTTTCGGAAGTTATTTATTTCGCGAGTAAATTTTGCTTCGTCCACAGCTAACATGGTTTTAGTAAAGTTTTCGTCTTTTGCATGTTTTTGTCACAGCCATTCACAGAATTGAACTCTTGCAGGTTGCAGCACCTGTACACGTCGGACGTGAAAAATATGCAGCTGATTTTCCTGTAATATTGTTCATACTTTTTTTTAGCTTTGACTAACAATTTTCAGGGTACTTCATTTTGGGTCTTCTGCGATAAGATGTAAAACTACTTGTTCATTTTGAACATTCTTACGTTGTCGGGGCCCTCCAGCATAACCACCACGTTGTCTTCGTAAGTTTCCAGTTTTTCTTCCTCTAAGAATTAACTCAATAGAACGTTGGTATGAAGAATAAGCGAGAAGAGGCTGCGGCATTTGTACAACACTCTCTGTAAATAATCAGCATATCCATTGATTCATTATTTTCATAAACCTGAACCATTGTTGTATCGATAGCGTTAATAAAATTACGAAGAAAAACTAATTGACAGGTTATTTCTTGACAACAGAGATAAACAAAAACAAACTTTTCCAGCCGCCTTTGATAATTTGAAATTAATCATTTCATTTTAGGCGTGCATTAAAACGGTTTTTATTTTTTTACTCGAAAACGGTGCATCATACCAAAAAATAATAAAAGACCTTTTTCAATAATTATTTTTATTTTTAGGAAAATCAGTGGCGTACCTTTTTTTTTCTAAACTATTGAACAACTGTTTTATACGCGCGCCACTGGTAAACCCAAAAATATTTTATTTATAGGAGAAACCTATGTAGGTATTGACGTATACAAAATTTTGTTTAATTATCTCAAGTGGTTTGGCAGTTAGTAAAAAATTTTAATTTTTTAAATAAAACTGTGACACCCTGTATCTCCGTTGATGTTGAAATTTCGAAAAAGCGCCAAAGGAAAAAACTATTATTTTTAGAAGCCCTATTTGTTGGTGAAAGGATAGCTCCAACTTTGGACTCACCCTGTGTATTCTTTTGTTGCAGTCTCCTTTAAGCATCATTTTTGAATTTTTTCCCTTCTTTAAGTTCTGTCATAAAGTATTGGTTTCTATCTAAACTTGAAGTTTTCGTTTTATTATTATTTGGTCCGATGGAACTGCTCGAAAACACTTGAGAAATCATAACAAAAAAAACGACTTAGTTTATGTTATAATGTTACACATTTATTGACAATCAATTATTTTTCTTAATTGGTAGTTTACGTAAAATTATTAACAGCGCGTTTGGGTTGCACATTTAGTCTTAAAACAAGTTACTTTATTATTCAGTTCTTGCGTTAAGCATGAAATAATGGAAGATAAATTGCAACGTGATAAACATTAACAGCAAGTATAAAGTTGATGATGACTTACGCTATATAAAACAGAATAAAAAAAACTACTTATGTAGTCAATAAACATTCTTCTTGAATAGCCACCAAAATTTAGATACCTTAGCCTATGCATTAATTAAGTCAGGTTTGTCATTTATATTATAAAAACTAATCCATTTGGTTTTATAATAATCACTAAATTGAAGCCTGAATACAAGAGTGTCACTGTGAGACCAAAGCTTTATTAGGCAATTAGTATTCTATATCTATGTATTTTAAAAAAGTAATGGAAAATAAAGTTGTATTACTGCCAATAGTCAATTTAATGTACTTATGTGTAACATATTAATTACTGTAATTTTGATAGTTCATCGTTCGACTAATTCATCTACAGAAAAAAACAAATTTATAACTATACAAACAATTTCCGTTTTTAACTCTATATTACGCATTTAATTAAATATAATTTTTTACTATTTATGGAATTTTAATACTTATATGAATTTTTAGATACTAAATATAGGTATAGAAACCTGACAAAATACCGATCATATTTTTGTCGACGAATGTCCGCTTCTGAATGTTACTAGCAATTAAGATTCAGTCAAAATTTTGTTAAACAAAGTTTTTAACTTTATTTAAAAATATTAACGGGTTTAACGGTTATTTCTGAAAAAAAAAATTAAATCAGAATTTCATTTCCACGTCCGTTTACTTGGTAATTTTGGAATATTTATTTTCAGGAAACAATTCATCTAATAGCATCTGAAAGATGCGTTTATTGGTCACAATGTGTAATTTGAAATAGGAATAAGGCTAAGTGTAACTTTATGCTTCTTACATTTGTACGCAAAACCAAAAAATTCGTATGCGCCATGGATAATCTGGTGCTCCAACATTTTTCATACATTTTCTCACAAATAAAATAAAATTAAAAATTAATCTACATACTAGGACTTTTGAATGATAAATTAGGTAATATTTAATGAGACAAAATAGTTATAAACCAAGAAGCCTTTTTTTTTTCTAAATGTTGTAAATTCTTTAAATACCGTATATTAAGATTTTTTGGCTATTAGTTGTAACCTAACGTCAGTAATTTTATTAGATCACTGTTATAGATAATCTGTTTAAAGTATAAGTACATAATATAATTTAAATACTTTAAATTTCAAAAAAGTTTTATTACGTAGAGATATGTAACAACGCACCTATAAGTAGTAAAATACATACCCATTAAAAATATTATTCATTTGTATATTACAGTATAATTAGAAAAAACTGCAGTAATAAGTAGAACAATCAAAATGTTACAATATTTGTCCCTTGACAATAGCACTAATGAGACTTGGCATGAAGTCGGTTCAGAAGCTCTGGACGGCAATTAACCTAATCATCCCACTCTGTAATGGCTGCCTGTCGTGTTTCAGGTGGGTACTGCTCTGACATTTACTTGCTGGACTACACAGTGACGAACACATATTTCATTTTTAAAAAGAATTGTTACAAATGCACTTACAGAGAATTTCTGTTGTAAATTACTTTTTATTCTAATTACAGTTGACATTCTATTCGAAAGAGCTTTTACTATTTAACTTGTAATGAATTATAGTTTTACAGAATTCCTGATACATAGAGTTTGCAGAAATTTTTTCATTGATAACATGAATTTTTAGATTTTCGTGTCAAAAGTAATTGTCCTTTACATAATGGTCATTCTTAATTCATTTACAACTTTGGTAGTAACAAAGGATTTGAATTAAAATTAATACAATTCGTTTCAAATTGAAACTCAAAATTGTCTCTTACTTTTCTTGATGATAATTTTTGTGTGATATAACACACCATTTGATAACATTAACATTACATATTGAGCTCAATTTGTTTTGCTATTAAAGAAATATATATATATATATATATATATATATATATAGATAGATAGATAGATAGATAGATAGATAGATATCAAAAAAGTACGACGGCAATTAATTACAAGACTTATTGTACGAAAACCCAGCTCAAATTCTCAAAAGAACTTTCAGACAGCTTAGCAGTTGATGAATCAACAGTTTCTAGACCTTTATATGCGACGGGAAACATCCAAAAAGAGGTAAAATGACTACCATACGAATTGACTGAAAATGCCATTTCGAGCCGTTTCAACATCGCGGTTTCATTACTTGCCAGACAAAAAAAGAAAAGCTTTCTGTGGCGTATAGTGACTGACTATGAATAGGAGCACTACTACGACCATTCCAAGCACAAAAAGTCATGCGTTAGTCCAGGATTGCCATCCACGTGGACACCGAAGCGGAATATTCATGGCTATAAAGTCTTGTTGTGCCAGGTGTAGTGTTTTACGAGCTACTAAAACCAAATGAAACTGTTACTGCAGACGTCTACGAACAAATTGACGAAGTCTTGCAAAACATACCAGCAATAGCGAATAACAGATGCAGTCATCCTCTTGCATGGCAACGCTCGAACGCACGTTGCAAGAGTCGTGACGGATACACTGTTGCAGCTCGAATGGGAAGTTCTGCCACACCCAGCGTACTTACCAGACCTAGCGCCTTCTGATTACCGCTTGTTCAGATCGACACAGCATGGCTTGGCTGGCGCACGGTTTCAAAGTGCTGAAGAAGTGCGCAAATGGATCAATGTTTGGACTACCATCGTTCTTTCAACACGGTATCGCCACCCTGCCACAAAGATTGGAAAAAATGATGAAAAACATTTTGATTAATATATATTGTACCAATTTTTGTCAATAAATGTCTTTTTCAAGTGGCAAAATGATCAGAATACATGTAAGTACCTAAGTCATAACATAATATAGCAAGTGTATTTCTTTTCGTGTGCTGCTCGAGGGTCTTTACCTCCTCAAGCACTTGGATGTTGCCCGTTGTGGACTGCAGGTGTTGTATTGTGCCAGTTGACACCATTGTTACGCCAGTTTGTTGTAGTGACTGTGGTTGATAATGTTGTTGTTGTGATTATTGCGGGATCTTGTTGGTTGTGGATGAATGTGGATATGTACTGTGGTCGAATGTTATATCGGCGCGTCTGTTGATGCCCAAGCGTATCTGGAAAAGAGAGAAAGAAGTGTTAGTTAATCACAATAGGAGTCGTGTTGTGGTTACTAGGTTACCACAGCACGAAATGGTAATATTAGACATACATGTGAAGTCAATACTGTATACTAATCTTCGCGTCGGACCTTTGTGTGTTTACCCGAAAAGGGCTACCACCGCCAGACAGTGCGTGAGGATCACTCCTCACAGGTCAGTCGCAGTTTTCGCCTGAGCGAGTGCTGCTTCCACCTTTCGGATGACAGGTAGGGCCTTCTCCGTATTGAGACTTCCGAGGAGGACCAATATGGCGTCGGACCCTAAGGCGGGTTGGGTAAGCGAGGTATCGATAGCGGCGTGAGCCACTTTCGGTACTTCTCCTTTCTCAACTAAGTCTGTTGTCGCCCTGGCATAACTGACGCGGGTTGAAGAAGGCGTCGCTGTCGACGGTGTCCTCTTTTACTCGTTTCTACTTGTTTCGCTTATTTTGCTTATTTCGCTTATTTCGCTTATTTCCCTTATTCCGTGTATTTCGCTTATTTTTTTTATTTCGCTTATTTCGCTTATTTCGCTTGTTTCACTTGTTTCGCTCGTGTCGCTCGTTTCACTCATTTCGCTTATTTCGCTTATTTCGCTTATTTCGCTTATTTCGTTTATTTTATTTATTTACATTACGTTAAGCTTCACTATTACACTTAAAAATTGACACTTCTAAGTTACAGTAATCTTGAAGCATTGTCAAATTTTCGAACCAAAATCATAACTATTTCAATGTTACTGCTTGCCCCACCAAATTATACAGTTTTCTGCATTCTGTATTCAAGGCATTTAATTTAATTTTCTTAATTATAGTGACTCAAAATTTTAACTGATTTTGCTTCAGATAACGAATCAAATATTTAATTCTAAAAAACTAGATATTTATGAATAGTATTAATTGCACAACAATCCACAAAAAAGTACAAATGAAACATCATAATCCTTAAACGCTTCAGCTTTATGTCGACAGTACTAAACCTGCAACAAATGTGAAGGGAAGTTATTAACCGTGAAGAGTGATTATTCCACCTTTCCAAAATTACACTACAAATATTCTATTTATTTACCCCGTATAGATTTTTTTCTCTTTAGGTATATGGACCAAATTCGAAATTTGGACCTGTAAATGCAAAATGTGAATCTTGTTCTAGTCGGCCCTAAACCGCCCTCTGATAGACTTGTAAAGTCATGTAATGTTATTAATAACCGATATTTTTCAGGTAGAAAACCAAACATCCTGAGATAGAGTACACTTTCCTATAAGACAGCTTAATGGATAAGAGATTTATCTTTTTCTTGCATGTATTATTCACATATTCAATATTAAGTAATATTAAATTAATATTTTCCCACATTAAAATATAATTAATTGCTAATTATCAGTGAAGTTTAGACCATATTAAAAAATTCATAAATTAAAATAATATAATAAATACCAAAACATATAATTAATTGCAAACAAATTTTTTTCATTTTTAATTATCAAGAGGAATATTTAGTAATTTTTTGTCTATTTATAAATTTACAGCTTGAACAAATTTAAACTAGATAGTCAATAAATATGTTCATATCTAAGCTAACGTTTTGTTTGTTATTATTTTAGTTTTACTCGTATTTCAAGAATAGCAATACGAGCGAAAGAATAGGGCGGGAATCAGTTTTGTTAGACTTAACTGCTTTTCAATCACTGTGATTTTTTTTCTGTAATTGATTCTGTCAAAACCAAGGTACTTAAAATTTTTACTAAAAATATTATTACCAAAAACCTTAAAAATTATAGGGTCCCAGTTACAAGAACCACCTGATGTATATTGACACTTTTTATATACCATTTGAACTCCACCCTTGTAGTGTAAATGCATAGTGCTCTTTTCACCCCTTTTTCTATTTGTGTCACATGTTTGCAAGTTTCATTATACTTTTTTGAGAGACTTCAGAAATTTATTAAAATACATAAAATTTTTTAAATATGTAATAATAATATAATGTAATATTCTTAATTAATTTAGACTGTGCTATATGTTGAATCTCACCAGTGCCTGGTAACGTGCTGATACAATTTTTTTTCTCAATTCAATACAGTATATACCAATATTAGGTATTAAAAATAAAATTGTTGGGAAATCTGCTAATTAATAGACATTAATTTATGTTATTATAAAAGTCGACAAAAAAACTCACACTACACTATTATAATAAAATCACATATATATATATATATATATATATATATATATATATATATATATATATATATATATATATATATATTCATACATATGCCCACGGCTCCTGCCATTCAGGAGAAAGAAGTTTGTGAACAAAATTATTTTAACAAAAGTTGAGTATTATCAGATACTTTTACTTAAAATTAGCTTAAAGTACACACGGTGTTCACAATAAATGTGACAACGAAAAATTTAGTTTTTTAATTAAAATACTATATTTTTATAGGATGGTTAGAATCCATTCACAAAAATAGACATGACCACCATAAATTAACCAATATCACCACCTAAACTTAACCGCTTTAAAGTTATTCAACTTGTTTTAGAGAAACTAATTATGCATAGGGCTTGTAGTGTACCAATTTGAAATTGATTAGTACAATGATAATTCTTTATAATGTAGTTAATATTTTTGAAATAACGTACTAGCAAGAACTTTAATCTATAGTTTTTATTTCATAAATTAGAAGTACACAGAAGAGTGCTAGTTTTTCAAAAAATTTCGACATTCTATATTTTACTTGTAATTTTTGGTGTCCTGACATGGGTATTTTTAAAATATAAGAATTGCAGAATGCGGTTTCAATAAGATGGAGCACTCCTGCATTTTTAAAATGTAGAAATTAGATACACAATACTTTCCTCATGGAATTATTTATTGAGGGTTAAATCTTAAAGTTAATTCATATAGCTTTAACAAATATTGTCATCATCAGGCTAACGCAAAACCAAAAGGTTATCTTTCAGACAACAACACCAGGTGATCTTCTTTCATATGTGACTCAAGTTTGGAACAATACAGTAGAGCAGTCCGGTGAAACAGTTGTAGCCGCTTTAGATATCTCAAAGGCATTTGACCAAGTTTGGCATAAGTGTTTACTTGCCAACATCACCTCGTTTGGGTTAAATGATACGCTCATTAACTGGGTTTCTAGTTTTATTGATAAAAGACGACTACGTGTACATAAATGACCTTATTTCTTCAACAACTAACTCCATCGATTGCTTTGCTGACGATAGCACTCTTCACTGTAGTTCATCTCAGGCTACTCATAGTGATAATCCACCTTCTATGTCAAATCAAGAAATTAAAACTGAAATGGCAAATTCAATCAATAAAGACATTCAACGTACTCTCGAATGGGGAATCAATAATCTAGTTAAATTTAATGCTAACAAAACTCTGTGTTGCCTTGTGTCCGCCAAAAAATATCGATCATATCCTATTGTAAGTATGAATGGCTCAGTTCTTAAGTTTTCAGACTCTATTACTCTGTTGGGTATGACTGTATCTTCAAATCTCTCATGGGTTGACCATCTTCTGCCAGCTACCAAAACAGCTGCCCGTAAAATAGGATTTTTGTACAGATCTGAGCAGTACTTTACCTCTCGACAATTTCTTCTGCTGTATAAGGCCCAAATTCGTCCTCATGGAATATAATAATTCTCACCTCTGGGTTAGTGCTCCCCAATACGCTCTCGATATCGTTGATCGTATTCAAAAGAGAGCGATTAGGCTTATAAATGACCCGTCCTTAACTTCTCACATACAGTCCCTTGAGCATAGAAGGGTGGTTTCAGTTCTTTTTTCCATTATTGTTATTACAACGGCTATTGTGCTGCTGAATTATATTCATTGATACCATCTCGGGCTATCTTTGCGAGAAACATTCGGTTCGCTCATTCACATCATCAATATGCAGTACAAATATCCGCTTGTCGTACCAAACGGGCACAATCCACATTTTTCTACACGGCTTCTAAACTCTGGAATGATCTCCCTAGTTCCTGCTTTCCTCTTACTTATGATATGGGAAAATTTAAGGTAGCTATTTATAGGCAGCTATTGGCAATTCATTATCCCTCTATCCATCCTCCCAAGTGTTCCTGAGTTAACAATTTCTTGACAATTTTTTGCTAGTAACATCAATACTGCTCACATAACACCAGAAATGCCGTTAATTATAGCTAATGCTATTGATATTCCCTGATGCACTAGGTACTATCCATGCGATTGCACAAAATGCTCAAACTACAGATATCTCTTATTTCAAATTCAGTGGCAGTAATGACCTCGCTCGAAAATTTTTTATACAACACCGAATGTCTAGGAAACTATTTACTTTAAGGCAAAAGGTGTGGAGACTTTTTTATAACTTATTCAACACATAACCAGGTCTATTATTTAGTTGAAGTCCGGACTCATTCATGTTAAAGGTATTTCCCAGCTCTAACAAGATGTTCTGCAGCAAAGAAAAGTAGTCTGAATCGTTTTTCTTGTTTAAATCCCTTGATCGTGTCTGTCAATCAATTTCGGTAATTTCAATTTCTCGGTTAAATTAAGTTTCTCAGCCAGTTTATATGCCCTGCTACGTAGTTTTGTCTGAATTTCTGTAATCTTATGGTACGGTTTATCATCTTCTTTTTACATTCTTGTGTTAGAACGGCTGTCCACGCTTTTTTTTCTAAATGAACGTAGGCAATTACTAGATGAATTTGATTTAAACAGAATATTTCGTATTACAAAATGTTTGGATTCGATTTTCAAATGAGTGGGCTAGATTTCTTAACATTTGTGCATCAATTAAAAGCTTCTCTTATTTTATTTTTCATATCATCTGGTGTTGTTAGAGACCTGTGGTACACACGATTTTTTATGTAGCCCCACATGAAGAAATAAATTTTTGACAACTCTGGTGATCGAGCTGGCCATGCAGTTGGTCCTCCTCGCAGGAAAATGATTATTTATATGGTTGTAAATTGCGGCGGTGTGAGAACTGGAGTACCATCGTGTAAAAACCACATTATTTGTCGAACAACATGTTGTAACAATGGCAACTAATTACTGATAAAATCTAGATATACACCACCAGTCACATGGCCGTCAAAAAATGTGGGCCAATTACATATTCCCCAACAATACCACCCCAAACGTTTATAGACCACCTAATTTGTCTATGAGTATTGCTAAAGTAAGGATTGCTAGTTGCATAGTAATGAAAATTATGCCGATTTACTGTTCCATTTTTGTGAAATGTAGGTTCCAAAAAGCACAAAATCGTCCCCACGGATTTGCTGCTGAGCCCATTCACAAAAAACTAATCTGCGAGCATAGTCATCGTCTGTCAATTCTTGATGTGATTGTATGTGGTAGGGATGTATTTTATGTTTGTGACGTATGTTTACGGCCGAGATTTGACTAATGTGTTGACGTGAATTTCAGGAGCGCTAATGCGGGGATCCTCAGTAACGGCTAGCAGTACATCATATTCCTTTTCTTCGGTTATAACATTTTCATTTTTGTCATATACGACTGATCCAGTACGAACAAAACGATGCTTTAATCTTTCAAACGCTTTTGTTTTTGGGCGCCTCCGTTCAGGACATCGCTGTTGATATATTAGTAGACAATTTCTCGAACTTTCTCCTGGTACCCAAGTCATATCTATTAGTTCTTCTACAGAAAAATTCATTTTTAAAGCTTATACACGAAAAACGCACTGATTAAAGAGGTAATAATATGAGAACTGTCATTTTTTCAAAGCCTACCTGTTTAGTTTTCTTAAAGATACTTTGGTCAGATTATTATTGAAATAATACTAATCTAGAAATTACCTACCTTCATTGCATATTGTTATGGTTTATGTTATGTTTTAATTGTTTATTGTATAAAAACAATTTATCTCACGGACTACGCTACCTGAAGCAACATTACAAACGCATGCATCGTATAGAAATATTGAGCATGGGCAACAGTTTTATACAAATTATTTACAGTTTTTAAAACGGAGTTCGTTTTCAACAGATGCTCGTTGAACACATGATCATAAACTGTCGGCATTCAAACTTACAGAGACGTCTGTGTACCGGGTAAAGAAATAGAGTACTTCACCATTTTACCCGATTCGCCCTGATTTCCCTACGATTAGTCCAAATAGATAAAAAACAATTTTCAAAGCAATCGAATAATTTAAGTGTCTTGTGATTGCTACTTAAGTTCAGACCACAGGATGTACAAAACGCAGAAACTTTCGAGGGCCTACTAAGGTAATGATCGTCAGACACAGGGTAGAAGTTTAAAAAAAATTACACTATTGTGGAAAATAATCAATAATAAAATTAAGAAAAGAGAAATCATAGAAATAGGAAGGGTTTACAAAATGAAATGGCTTAGAACAATAGTAAAATACAGAATAGAATAGTACGTTAAAAACCACGCTATAGTTTGATTCAAATAAAGTTGGGTATGACTCATTCTTAAAATTACACGAACTAAGATTTAGGCGACGAAATCGGTGGATGTATCCACATAAATTTCCATAAAATGTCAAAGAAAGTTGAAAATTATTGAATGTCTTTTATATTTTAAACTAGAAAAATTATCCATTATATCCACTTATTTTATTGATAAGAGTCAAAAACATTTTGCTGCGACAGTGCATTGTTATAATTTAGGACATGGTTTGATTATAATTACATACCATCATAATACATAACCTATATATTTGTAAGTAAACAAATTCTTTTTTTTTTGTTTATTATAAATTAAGTGATTCCAGGAAAAGTTGATAAAAGCTGCAATTAGTTTGTTATTCTCAAGATTTATAACAACCCTTAACGATAATATAAATATCGATTCATTTGTGATTACTTCATTCTTGTAGAGGAAAATGTGTACAGTGTAAAGTAGTTCGAAGTTCAACGAAATTATAGTTGTTTAATATTTTAATTTAAAACATAGTTTAATAGATTTCATATCACTCCAAGTTAACCCAGATATGCCTAAAAAGTTTTGGTGCGATTTTTACTACAATTTCGGTAACAATCTGTTTTCGTGAGATTAAGAAACAAGAAATTTAAGTTGCAAAATTTTTATTTGTCCCTAAGTACAAAATTTTGGTGTCCTATATATAGTATATTAGGCATATATGCTACTATCAATGACAATTTATTTTAGTGTGTGGTATTCAACGAAACATTTAGTATGTAGTCCTACATTACACTTGGAGCATCGTGTTGTTGCCGCATCTTGTTTGTTTTTTTAAGTAACCACCAGATGATCCAGTCTGTCATAACGTAGGCCTATGTCCAAGTAATCTGTTGATTGGTGACCTTTTGATATACATTCTTTCTTTTGTTTTGTACTAGAAGTGATACAGCAATTCTTCGTCTGAACGAAAGCTGATCAAAATTTCCACTATTTTTCCGATGTAACTGTCAAGCATTTTGGACAGCCATATCGATACAGTGTGCAATAAGAGGAAAATACCATTTTTTTCCTCTTATTGATACACGGTACAGGCTAATATTTTGGTCTGATCTATCTACTCCTCCCATGTTTACATTGTATAAATTTACAACATGAGGCTGCGGAATCTGAAAATTCAAGTTTGTTAGAAATAATATCTAAATGATAATTTTATTTGAAAATACCTGAATATTTTTGTGCTCTTTTCTTGAATACCTCTTTACAAAGCGAATAGGTTTTATTCCAACAGCATTAGAACAAAGACACACAACATTATTATCGTGCCACTTTACAGCGATGATATCTTTCTCCTGAAGTTTTTTATAATCGTATGATCCTCGGTTCTGTTTTTTTATTATTTTTGAATCGATCAGTGAACTTCCGAATAATCGATTTTCTCTTACAGTACCTGTACCATAAAGTTTCTTGTCAGTTAGCTTTTCGATCAGTGGTAACGATGTAAAAAAATTGTCGAAGACGAGGTGAAACCTTTTGTTTGGCCATTTCTTCTGCAGTGCATCGGCATAATTCAAAATTACTCCTGCACCGACCCCCAAATCAGAATATGTTCCGTTTGTTGTGGTAGATGCACCTTGGTAAGGTTCAAACCAATTGATATATCCTAAAGGAGTAGTGCCGACCCAAAATTTGTAACCAAATCTGATTGGTTTGCTATGAATGAACTGTTTGCACCCATGGCGCCCATAATAGGGTACCATAGCTTCATCTATGGAATGCATTTCATTCAGTGGAGCGTATTCCATCATCTTTTTGCCAAATGGTTAAACAGCGGTCTTACTTTGGAAAATTTGTCGTTTGCATCCAAATTTGTATTATCTGCTAGGTGAATATTGGCAAGTATATATTCAAATCTATCTCTGCTAATGGATTCAGCAACTAACTTGTTATGAGAATCTTGTTCTCGCTCCCAAAACATTCTTCTTCTTGGAACTTGGGTATATACGCTGAGAAGTAACACTCCAATAAAACATTTTACTTCAAAATTTTGGATGTTATGTGTGTGGTTCCTTTGTTGAGCATATTTGTTACTTTCAGAAACAATGAAATCAATCAATTCCTCGTCAAAAATTTAGAAAATATTTCAAGTGGACTCTCGCCAATTGGGAACACATCAGTTCCGTTATCAAAATTTTCTGTTGTAGATGGTAAATCCTCCCTAACCCAATGATAAACCTTTCTTTTCTTAGTCCTGTTTACAATTTCTTTCGGCTTGTTCATCTGTAGGATGTTCTGTAATACTTCTGATAATGTCAAATCATCTTCAGAAGTAAAATCGTCTTCGTCATCCTCGTCTTCCGCAAAAAATACTTCTGTTGGGGCATTTAGCTGTGATCCAGGTAAATTGTTTGTGGTCACAAACTCCTCATCGCCAGAGTCCTCATCTGTTAAATCGGCAGTTGCATTAACAGGAGGAAATAATATTGTAATATTTTCAACTTTTTCAGCTACTGTAGCATCGTCTTCCAACATGGAAAGTGCATCTTCAAGAGTAAACCCCTGAAATATCAATGACATTCATAGATACATATTTGCCTAATGTCCTATATGTAGTACACCTAAATATTATCCAAAAATAATAACATAAACAATAAAATTCTTGAATTTTGTTTACTGTTAATAAATTTTGCATCTTTTTAAATAATTATTCTAATGGTGCCATTTTCTTGAAATGTTTTACAAAATATCCGTGAACTTACCTTTCAAAGCTAATGTTGCATTCAGACATTTTCAATAATTTCACTTTTTAAAATTTAAACGTAAACTTGTAAAACACTTTAGCGCACTAGCTTCTCTCACACTAATTGACAGATATGTACTGCACAAATTATATTGCATTTTACGGCGATATGCTGCAAGCCCTTTGCAAGTCGAGACATGTTTGTTCTGTACTACATATAGGACATTAGGCATATCTGGGTTAAATGAAAAGCAATTTACATTAATCAGTGCATGTATTCAGTCCACGTATTGTAAAGTTATCAACATGTTACGTAAAAATTAGAATATTTATGTTACATTGAAATTAAAACATTTAAATTACAAAAAATTATTCATTATCAGTGTAACTCTCAGTAGTGGAAACGTTAACAGATATAATTAATGGTTGCACAACCGTAAAATGTTTTTCAATTTTCCACCACTCTAACTTAGACATTTCGGCATGTTTAATGCATTACTGCCAAGATGTCCCATCAATTGGTTTCATATTTCTTTTACACGGTCATAGTTAAATTTGGAATTATGTCTTCCTATATTTTTGTTGTAGTGTTCTTTGCAGTTTACTCACACTAGTTCAATTGAATTAAATTAACAGTGATATGGTGGTAACCGTAATACTTTTTGTCCACATTTGTGTGCTATTTCATTCCGTACACCTTTGGTATCGCATTATCTGCAACTAATAGCAGTAATTCATTTTTGAACATGCTGGGTTCATAAGCTATGTTGTGCTTTAATAGAAAATTATATATTTCTTCCTTCTTAGATGAATTAAAAAAGCCAGTGGCCTATAAGAAACATCTTAAACCCTTTTTTATAGCACTAACTGTATTTATACTAACCCCACATGCATCAGACGTGCGCTGAAAGTAGTCCTTCCAGACACAATAATGTACTACATATCTGCGTAACACATTCAAATCGTACGAGTACCCCTTGATTGTCACGTTCCCGTGCAAAACAATTAAGCACGTTCATAACTACGAGCTGCGCTTGAGATTTAAGGGCTTGTTACGCAGAATATCTACAATTTTTTTAATTTTATATAAATTATGTAAAAATATTACCAAATTACCGATAATTCACTGTACAAGTTGGAGATAGTTTTGAAAAAAACTGTTTTTTATAAAAGGTAAAGCAAAAACGCTTAAACAATACCAAAAAATGACAGGAGTGACAGATGCTGCTTCTTAATCACGACACACGTTTTAGTGTACTAATATGAATTACAGCACATAGGTTAACAATTCTGGTACTCTATATTTCAATTATAAGAACTTGATGGAACAGGATGACGATTAAATTACACTTTTTTGTTAAATTAAAAATATATCTACAATAAATTAACACTTAATAACTTTAAATGAAATCTATTTTTGGCATGTTTACAAGATACTAATGCACTGGGTGCATTAGGTAATAGCATCTATCCATTACACGATATATAGCAAAGGGTATATCTGAAACTATCTGATGTTCTAAATATGCTTGTATTTTATTACCCAGATATTATCAGTTGTGTGGGTTATTTTTGACATGGGATAAATCTTACCGCTCTAATTAATCGAGTTCTTAAAAAGTAGCAATTTATGTTTGGGATGATTTTCTGTTTCTATAATTGGCTAGCTTGTAAACCCTCATTTCATTAAGAATATATATATCGAGATAAATGAAGAAAAGCAAAACAACCGCCAATATATAAATACCTTTTGTTATATATATATATATATATATATATATGCTTATTTATACATAATTAGGAGGTATAACCATTTTGCATCCCTATAAAGAAAAAAAAATTGTAAAGAATGGCTTATAATAGAATGGTTGAACATATGCTAACAATATCCAACCGCATTTATTATGCATGACTGAATTGAATGATTGCACTTATACTGTACAAATGACAACAGTTTGTGTTATTTGTGTGACATCAAAATGAATTATAAAATAATTATTTGTACGTTTTGTTTCACTAGATAATTTATTATTCTTTTATTTTACATTTTTTTGTGCTCGATAATACCGTACAAGCATTGTACATTAAACACATCATTATTTATGACAACCTACGCCATTGTTTATATAAATCTGCTTAATTTATTTATTATAGCGATACAAGTTCACTAATATCAACTACCTGAGTAGTGTGAAGAAACCGATATGTTCAAATCCGTATTCTTTACTGTTATTATCCAAAAAAAAATCAGACATTTTCATGCATTAACTAAATTTAACGACAGAGGGCAGCTCATTATCAGGTAATATCAATATTGCTTGGTTTAAAGAGTTTTTTCTTCCGTTAATGGATGTGTTACGAAAATGGATTATATAATTAAACTTTGTGTAGATTGCTTAAATATCACATTAAAATGTAAAACATCAGTCATAATTGTTGAAGTAACTTACGTTTATGGGAAATTTTTAATATTAAAAACTAGTCTTTACATCTAGCCTCATATCATTTAAATGGAATGTTAAAATTATGTTTATTCTTGAATCATAAACAGTCTGTACTTTTATTAGATAAAGATAGCAGTGATCAAATCAGTTTTCATATTATACTCTTGAGCTCAGAATTCTATGCACGATTCACGAAGCTAAATTGTTATTTATATAAAATGTAAATGGCGCATAGTTTAGCAATTTTCTGTTACTTATGCATATAAAATGCTTATTCTTTTATAATTTATTCGCATTTATTTATTAAATTGGTTTTGATGTTTTTTAATAATTCCTTATAGTTATAGTGATTTTTGATACCTTTTCAGACTTTTACATTTACTTTTAACATTTTTATTCCAATTTTAATAATGAACCTTTATGTAACTTATTAATATTATGATCATTTATTAATTTTAAACCGAAAAAATATGCGATGCAGTAAAAACGATGAAATATTTTTCACTGTTTTAAAAAATACTTAATACTCTGTGGGATTTAAAATTCCTTAAATTTGTAAAACTATTTACATACTTAGTTACTGAATATCAATTAAAGCTATATATTGCTTAATTAGTATTCTTGGTATAGATAATCCAACAGTTTAACGTAGATTTAAAAATCTTAATTAATTAGTTTATACCTGCAACACATAGTAAATGTAGTGTAATAATTAATTTATGTCGAAAAAATTTAACTAATCAAACCACTTTTACTATTATTCCACCTGTTTCGTTCAACACCTTCAGATGTAATATTATCTAGCCTTATTTTAGTGAACTTTAATAAAATTTTGCGTGGAAGTAAATTATCGCATCCAATAGTTACTACTGGTTTTTCTAAAATAATTTAAATAAACCGGATTCTACACATTCATATCCATGAATATACTTATAATAAATAATTTTAAATAAAACAACGTTATACATTGGTATTAATAATTACGAATTTATAGCTTTTATTTCTCTGTATATATTTATTTTGAACTCACACTAAATATTAAACAAACCAGAAGCATTACAGTCGATACAGTGATATACCAAATTAACTAAATTAAACCAAAAGTAAAAACTTTTAATTACCTGCTAAATTGTTATGGACACGATAAAATTGTAAAAGTCCTTACAAGTAAATTATCAACACATTATATTAAATCCATTTTCAAAACTCTCTCATGATAAAAATTTGTGTTAGTTATACCAAAAACAAAAGCTTCAGTAGTACCTATTTCAGAGTGTGACACGGTTTACAAAAAAAAGATTAAAATAATTTACGTACAAGAGTCCGTATTCTATAATCTAAACGTTCTGTATTTGCCTCTTAAATCATGCTACTCATCCTTAAATTCGTTATCACTCCCAAATAGAATACCGACATTTACCCCCTCACACTTTTTGTAACATCGTACCAACACCCTGTGACGTCATAGGTCACGGCTTACCCCCCGGGCTCCGCCCTTTCCCACCCCCTTTTTGTTGGCGTCTTTTTTCGGTGACATTTTTAACCTTTTGATGAGGTATTCTTTTGTTATCTTTCACCCTTAATTAAGACCCTTTTCGTAGTATTTAAAGCCTTTTTGGACAGTCCGCCTTCTGTTCCGGCTAAATTTGCACCCCCTTGATGGTGTATTTAGGGTCCTTTAGACATCTTTAGAGCCTTTTTGGACTCGTGATGTGAACCGCCCAGCTTGCAACTGAATGGTCGTACCAACGTCTTAGCTGCATTCTGGTCGGCTATATTGTTTGTTTGTGGCGCCATCTAGTGATTTATTTTTAAAATTAATATAGGACTCTGCTGGGGTTCCGCAACCAGTCCCAGAGTCTCAGTAGTGTATTTTTAAAAAGCTAATGGATCCAGAGTCTCAATCCCAAGGACTCGGTTACCTTGACTGGTTTCCTTGAGTTTTTTACCAACTTGTTTTTGGGTGCTTTCGTTGTTTTCTCCGCCATCTTGTTTCCAATTTCAGCCATCTTATTTCCTTGTGCGTTTTTTTGTTTTCTGGCATATTTTCCGTATATCTTTCTGGTTTCCCGTCTGCAGTGATATTTTTGATAGTTAGATATCCGCCAGGGACTACGCTAAAGATGTGATACACTAAAACAGCTGCTATACAAATACATGAATAGATGTTTTCGAATAAATGCAACACCAGATTAATCTAAAGATTCATGTAACCAATAAAATATGTGGTGGTCTAACCCGGTGCATAAAAAAATGAATTGCGTTGTTGTTGTAGTTATGAAAAAAATGTAACACGAGTTAGTTTAGCTTTCACAAATATTTAATAATTTTTTTTAATTCTCCGAAAATACACGCTCAACCTCTAAATATAATTATATCCTAAGCTTGAAAAATATCTCTCTCGTTTTAGCCTAAATTATGTGCACATTTAATTACTATTTGTGTTTGTAAGAATTTTACGAATTCTGTTGGAGTCGGACATTAGTGTAATATTAGTATAGTTTTGTATTTAATTTCAATTGTCTTAATAAAGAAAGTGTTTTCTAAAATCCATGGTTCTTCGTGTTCTCAAATAAAATAAGAAGTGTAGGACAAAAATCCTACATTTTTGGTCCCATCGAGCCGGATAAATCAGTTTCCTACATCCTACATCGAGCCAGGATAAATCAGTTTCCTACATCCTACATCGAGCCAGGATAAATCAGTTTCCTACATCCTACATCGAGCCAGGATAAATCAGTTACGATTTGGTGAGTCGCAGTCTTTTAAGGAAGCCGAATGCAGTTTAATTTGAAGGTGAACTTTCAAATCTCCAAGAAGAACTAAGTGAATTTTAAATTTTCAAAGAGGATTCAGGTATTTTCCCAAGTAGTTCACAATAAAGAACATTTTGTGTTTTATTTTTATATTAATCTCTATTGTGCTATATTTTAATTTATTTAAAATATATTTCATAAGGTTTAATTGTCACAATGGATATGTTAAAGTGCTCAGTGCTCACTTGCTAAGGCTCAAATTACTAGAATTCTGCAATATTTTGCAAAATAAAGGTATTGAAAATATGTAATACCAATAAATTTAAGTCAAAAAAAGACGTTTTGCAAGATGCATTTATGAGATGTAATACTGGCCAAGATGAAATTGAAAATTATTTAATTGATTTCGATGATCAAACAGATCCTGAGGATAGGAATGAGATCGAAATCAAATATTTTCTTGCTGCAATTAGAAATTCTATAAAAGAATTATCCCCTAATGACAATGTCAATATAGCATCTCACTCTTGTTCCAAAATAAAAGTGCCGCAAATTAATATACCTCAATTCTCTGGTAATTTTTCTGAATGGCAAACATTTTTTTATCCATCACCTCGCTTATTGATAAAAATAGTCAATTTACAAATGTTGAAAAATGTTATTATTTCTAGCCATTGCTAAAAGGTGAAACTTTAAATAATGTAAATTCTTTAAAAGTGATAGTTTTGTTGCTGCAGTTTCACTGTTAAAGAAAAGATTTGAAAATAAAAATAAAATTGTGAATTCTTATTTTAGTAATATTTTAAATGCTCCAAATATAACAAAGTGTAATCCACAGCATTTGAGAGATTTTGCAACTACTTGTAAAAGTAATTTAGTCAGTGAAAAACTTAAAACTCGAAGATAAAGAAATTCTTGAAGCATTATTATAGGAAGAAAGAGATTTTAAAGCGTTGCCTAAGTTAGATGAGTTTCTAGAGTTTCTAGAAAAGAGATGCACCGTACTCGAAAATCTGTCTAGTCTTGATATTAAAATAGAAAAAAAGTTTAATAAAATATCATTATATTCCAATAATTTTAATCGTAACGTGCAAAAACGAAACATATTTTGCTCATACTGTAACGATGGATAGTCTCCGGAAATATTCCGCACTATTGTATTTATCAATTGCCCTCATTTTCTCAAACTTATCACGTAACTACATTTTCTGAAAACGATACTGAACTCGATTCAATCCTTACAAGTTTTTGGAACATTGAAGAAATGCCAAATAAGTCTGTTCTCACTCCCGAAGATGAAATTTCTGAAAAAATTTTTACTCGTACAACTAAAATTCTCGAAAATGGTCGCTTTGAAGTTGATGTACCCCTTAAATCACCCACTGAGCACTGCAAGCCTAGTGAATCACTCAATCTTGCTCAAAGACCATTTCTGTTTCTTGAAAAGAGATTCGAGAAAGAACCTAATCTGTTTACAGAGTATAAAAAATTTATAGATGAATATCTCTAAATCACGCTAGAATTGTTCCTCTCTCCCGCTCTAACAAAATTGGTGAAAATAAATATTTCATCCCTCACTTGTGTGTCATACGAGGGTCGAGTTCAACTACCAAACTTAGAGTTGTATTTGACTTCATGTAGAACATCATCAGGTTTCTCTCTGAATGATGTTACCTTAAAAGGTTATCGTGTACAACCTGATTTATATATCCTTTGTCGTTTTCGTACATTTAGGTTCGTACTCACCGGCGACATAGAGATAATGTGTAGGCAAATTAGGTTAAACCCAGACCAAGTCTTTTTACAAAATATTCTTTGCCGTGATTCTCCCCAATATCCTTTATCATGTATTGAGCTTCTCACCGTCACATATGGGACAAATTTTGCACCCTTTGTCGCCATTCGTGTTTTGAAAGAAATAGCTATTCAAGGAACACAATACCACCTTGCATTTAATGCTCTTCTTGCTCAAACATACATGGATGATATTTTAGCTGGATGCGATAGTTATGATGAACTGAAAACTCTCTCAATGAAATTCACTCCTAAGTAACTCGGGATTTCATTTAAGAAAATGGTGTTCCAATTCGAATAAATTCTTACACAGTATTTCTCATGAACAAATATCCGAATTTGATATTAATCTTACAAGGTCACCTTGTAAATTGTTAGGATTATCTTGGAACCCCTATTCAGATAATTTTTAAATATCATCTCCTGACACTGAAGTTGAGAATCATATTACCAAAAGAAAAATTCTCTCTATGGTAACACAATGTTTCGATCCTCTTGGTCTTGTTAATCCAGTGATAGCCAAAGGTAAAATTTTAATGCAAAAACTTTATTTGTTAAAAATTGACTGAGATGCAAAAATCTGCGACGCGATTGTCTTAAAGGAATACGAGGTATTCCTCAAAAGTATCTCCCAATTAAAAAATCTTGGAATTCCTCGCTTTCTCTTTTTAGATAAAGTGATAAATTCAATTCAAATTCATGCTTTTTCTGATTCAAGTACTGCTGCATAAAGTGGTTGCATTTATCTCCGAGTAAAATATGCGGACAAGTCAGCATCTTGCATGTTAATAAAATCTCGTATCTCACCTCTAAAAACAATGTGCTATGGTATTACTTTCAAAATTAGTGAACAATATTTTAAAAATCTATGATAATCTCGCAGTCGAAGCAGTGCATGTTTGGACTGATTCTCAAATAGCATTATTGCGGTGTAAAAGTTGTCCCTCTCGCTGGAATATCTTTGTCACAAACTGGGTATCATTCAAGAACTAACGTCAGGGTGTTATTGGCATTATATTAAATCTAAACAAAATCCCGCAGATATGCTGTCAAGAGGTTAATTTAATTCAGAAGCTCTTAATTTTTGGTTTTTTGGTCCACAGTTTTTACATGATCCTGAACTTAATTTCACAACTCAAGAAAAAATTACAGAATTAAATAATCCTCCTGAAGAACGAAAGGTTTCTTTAGTTGCAGCTGAAACTCCTGTCAATTTTTGGGTATCTATATTTTCGAAAGTGACATCGATCTCTCGCCTGCCAAGGTCCCTAGCTTACATTCTTGGATTTATCTATAACTCAAAAAAATTTCGAAAGTGTCATCGATCTCTCGCCTGCCAAGGTTCCTAGCTTACATTCTTGGATTTATCTATAACTCAAAAAATCCCACCAATAAAATTGTTGGACCTTTATCGGTTTAAGAACTCTCGAAGTCTTTAAATTTTATTTTAAAAACTCTTCAAAAAGAACATTTGAGAATATTTGATCTCTGTAATAATAAATCGCTTTCAAATAAACAGCTCTTATCTTTTAAACTTTTCATTAGACCTGATGATTTAATTCATGTAGGTGGTAGATTACAAAACGGTGATATTAGTGATGAACAAAAGCACCCTGTTCTCTTGCCACCAAATAATTATATAGTTAATCTTATGTTACTTCATAAACACAAACGGTTAGGGCATGCAGGTCCTCAAAATACTCTCTTAGTTTTCAATTGAGATATTGGCCTCTTAATGGCCTTCGTCAGGTGAAACACCTCATAAAAATTGTATACTTTGTTTTCCGTTCGACTTCACGGTGTCTCAACAAATAATGTCAGATTTGCCAAAAGACAGAGTTCAAATTTCGCGGACTTTTGAATAATGTGGAATTGATTTTGGAGGTCCGTTCATTGTAAGGTCATCCAGATTGAGAAAAGCTCCAATTCAAAAATGTTATATTGCTCTTTTTATTTGTATGGTAACCAAAGCCATACATATAGAACTCGTATGTAATTTATCATCCGAAGCTTTTCTTATGACACTTACACGTTTTATTTCACGGAGAGGTAACCCTCAAGTAATTTGTACTGATAAGGCTACAAATGTATCTTAGAGACTTGTATGACTT